>JAZFAU010000415.1:0-97500 GCA_037178615.1 Dione vanillae | reverse complement strand
AGAAAGAGAATCAAAACGTTCAAAATATTCACTTAAATCCCTTTTTTCTTCATTTTCTATTGTATTTATTGTCACATTAGTTTGTATATTAATTTTATCTATTTTTCTTTCAATATCTGTACTTAAATTTTTTGGTAAACTATAATTTATATATTTTTCTCGAAGCCACTTAGGACCTTTCCACCAAATCTGACAATTGTTTAATTCTTGTAATAACATTCCTCTTGAAATTAGATCAGCTGGATTATCAACAGAGCGTACATGAAACCATTTATTTCCTATGTTCTCTAAAATATTTACTACTCTGTTTCTGACAAAGGTTTGCCATCTCGTGGGGTCTCCTCGCAGCCAAGACAATACTACTGTGGAATCAGTCCATGCAAAAAATTGATTTCTACTTATTCCAGTAGCTTCTTCGATTTGTTTTAATAAAGTTGATAATAAATATGCACTACAAAGTTCCAGACGTGGAAGAGAAAGAGGTTTAGTAGGTGCCACGCGCCCTTTGGCTGCTATGATTCCCGTTTCATATTTACCATCTTCATTTTGGACTCGTAAGTATGCAACAGCTCCATAAGCTCTTTCAGACGCGTCGCAGAATCCATGTACGGAAACTCCATCAACCAAATTGTGTGAAGTGTTTAACCATCTTGGCAGGTAAGTATTTTTTAAATTATTGTAACTATTTCTTATATTTAACCATTCTTTTTTTATTTCAGGTAAAACTTCTTCATCCCAAGCGGTCCCGTTAAGCCATAATTTCTGGATAATGATTTTTGCTGGTATTATTGCTGGAGCGAGCCAACCCATGGGATCAAATAGACGTTGGATTTCAGCTAAGATTGTCCTTTTTGTTATTGTTTCAGGACTAAGAGGTAACTGAAAATCATATTGGAATTGGTCGTTCCCCATGTTCCAGACTAGTCCGAGTGCTCGAATTGTTCCGTCGACCTTGATATTGATATTGACATGACTACTTCGTTCTGATTGTTCAAATTCGTTTAAGAATTTAGCGCTATTTGAAGCCCATTTTTGCAATTTGAAACCACCTTTTTCTAAAATATGTTTTATTTCTTTTGCTATGTTTATAGCATCTTCTACGGTATCTCTACCAGACATTAAGTCATCCATAAAAAAGTCATGTTTGATAATATTTGCAGCTTCAGGATTGGATTCACCTTCATCAGCGGCGACTTGATGTAGCGTTTTTACCGCCAAATAGGGAGCACAAGAAGTTCCAAATGTTACTCGGAGCAGACGATAGTCCTTTACGGGTTCATCTGAGTTTTCACGCCAAAGTAATCTTTGCAAATCGGCAACCTCTTGACTTACTAAGATTTGACGGTACATTTGTTGAATATCAGCGACAAAACATATTCTTTTTAATCGCCATCTGATTATAATGTTCCGCATATCTTCCTGTAATTGAGGTCCTACTAACAACTCTTCATTAATAGAAACATTATTTGTTCCCTTGCACGAGGCGTCAAATACAATCCTAACTTTAGTCGTTTCTTTGTCTTCTCGTATAACTGGATGATGTGGTAAATATACGGAGGGTTTATTTATTTCATTATTTGGGACTTCTTCCATATGATTCTTCTCTATATATTCCTTTATAACCTTGACATATTCATTCTTCAATTTTAAATCCTTGGTAAAACGCTTTTCTAACATGTTCAATCTTTTCATAGCTATATTTCGTGTATCTCCTTCTGTTGATAATAGTGTTTCTGTCTTCTTTGGTAATTGTACGATGTATCTTCCCTCTTTTGTTCTATAATGTGTTGAATTGTATAAGTCTTCGCATATTTTTTCTCTGGCCGTTTATCTATCTAGTATATCTATTTAAAATTGGTTGACTTATGCATTTCGTACGATGTATTGATATTATTTTTTTATTGTCAATAAAATATGTTTAATAAACATTGGAACAAAAAGATTTATTTCTCGTGTTGTTAAGATTTATTCGTCATTAAGGTTTCTTAACATTACAATTTATTTTAAAATGCTTAAATATATTTCTCTATTAATTTATTTCAGATTTTGAATATCAAAATGCTTAATACAGAATTATTAAATATAATCGCCATTACTTTATGCGCCTCAAACGCGGCAAAAGAATACTGTGAAATTTCTTTAGCTTTATTAGAAGAAAATAATGAAAAGGTTTGTATTTTTATAATATAAGTAATAATTTAGAAGCTTAATTTATTTATTGTTACTGAATTTGTATGTTAAAACCTCCTTACATAAATAACTATTACATACATAATAAAATAATTAAATATCACAAAATCGAACATCTAGAATATCATCATTATTATATTGTCTTTATTATATTTATTGTTTTTTTTTTATTAATATATTAAGAATTTGCTGTACGACATTATAAAGTAACTTGTGTTATATCAATGTTATTTCTTTTATTTCTTTGTGTTATAATTTGTGAAAAAAGTTGATACCTATAGATTGTTGCATGCGGTATTCACCTTGAAATGTATTTGTTTATGGAAACTTTATTATTGTTATATATTGTAATTGGAAAAAGTATGCTGAGAAACAAAATTTTAGACAATTTAAGGAATTCTGATATTTGAGACAAAACCATTTGAAATGGCGCTGGACAGGTCACAAGCTGCGTTGCACCAAAAAATCCAATTATCCAAGGGAAGGGACTAGAAATAAGATGATGGAAAGACGAAATCTGCCCCACTGTGGGACCCTGCTGGACTGGACCTCTTGACTAAGGTGGCGGATGACCGAAACAATGAAAAGTTCAAGTTGAATAGTGGGGGACATTATGAAATACCAAATAACATACCCTAATAATGAGCTTGGCAGAAAGTGGTCATTATTATTATTATATATTGTAAGTACCACTGGTGAACCTATATAAATAAAATAACTCATTGAATATATGGATATACAATAACAAGTGCAAATGCGTTAAGTATAATTATGTATTGTAATTTTTATTTACTTTTGTTTGTTAATAAATTTGTTTTCTTAATAATTTAGAATTGAGTTTAAAAAAAAATGTTCTGTATACATAGTAAATACTCGTATATCTTAACCGAGTGTTGTGATTTGTTAGTGCGTGCTCCGGAGAGAGCACGCGTCCGGATGGCCGAGTGTTGTGATTTGTTATTTTATCACTTAATTGTACTGTAATTTATCGATATTTTATTATTTGTATAAATAAATAAGATATTGTCTTGAATATCACTGTTATTTGTCTATGAATTAATTTTAACATTTGTAATATCCGATGTTATAATAATTTATTAATGTTATAATTGATTATATATTTTATTACTAAGAAATATATTAGGACCGTCGTGGCGCAGAGGCGCAACGTCTGCCTGTAACGCGGCTAACGCGACGGTTTCTGGGTTCGATCCCCAGTCGGGGAAGATGGATTTTTCTATTTCCATTTTCTTCGCTCTGGCAACTAAGGCAAAGCGCGGCGTTGAGTTCCGCCACTCAACACGCAATGCCTCGAAAATGGCGGAAAGTGGGGACGGAGTAAGCAGGGACTAAGTAACGGAGTGTCTTAACACTAGGTTCATATGGTTCCTGCAGTTCCCTCTGCCTACCCTGCCATGTGCGGGATAAAGCGTGAAGGTAAAAAAAAAAAAAAAAAATGTATTTCAAAATTAAATTATAATAGTTTAGTTGGCAACATTAAATTGTATCGGAAGTGGTCAACTGTGTGGGGGTAAAAATTCACTAGTATAAATATTTAATTGACCTTCCTCACATAAGACACGTGAGAAACAAAGCCATGTTCATCCTGAGCAGGCTGTACCCGCTCATATGCAAGCGGAATAAAATGTCACTTCGCAACAAGCTGACATTGTACAAAACTTGCATCCGCCCCATAATGAGTGTAGTGTTCGCACACACTAACACAGATCTCCTTCAGAGAGTCCAAAATAAATTCCTCAGGATAACATCCGGATGCCCCTGGCACGTTCGCAACGTTGACCTACATAAAGACTTCGAATTGGAATCGATCAAAGAGTTCTGCAAAGGCTTAGCCAAGCGCTACTACGAGCGTGCAGACTCTCATCCTAATCCCCTAATCGTCGAAGCGTCTAAGTACGCTCCTCATCCTCACAAACTACTTCGACGCCCTCAAAGCGTTCTTCTAGACCCCGATGACCCAATTACTGTAGCCAACCGTAACTACAACGGAAGGTTACACTCCTCAGTCCCAAAGACTCGCCGTCGCCGCCGTAACAGGCGACGCGGCCCATCTCTCACAACGGCACGACCGCGCCTCCGCGCGGCGGGGTCAGTCGGTCCATGACCGTCCTGCACACCTTCTTCTGAGCAGCCAATAATGCTCACTTTATTCTCTGGGGACGAGGCACACTCCGCCACCCCCCATTTTCTTAGTAAAATAGTAACAAATCAAGAAAATAAAAGGTTTTACCTACCAGGTGACTGTATGTGTACAATCTATTGCACCAAATACTTTAGGAAACCCTGCAATGGCAAGAAAGGCAGGCTGGGTATTTTCTGTAACTTTAAACATATTCTGAGTATAGTCCAGCTATTGCACATGATACGTCGGCCACGGGCGTTTTACTAGCTATTATAATAGCATAACATAGATGTACTTAAAGTAATAGAATTTTGTACTTACCGAGAGGACTCTCAGTGATGGTGATGGTTCATCAACACTAGTTTTATTATGTCTGAATTTAAATGTAAATTCAGCGTCTAAAAATTCAGTATAATAATTTCTGCGATTATTTTTTTCTGCAGGTTCTGTATTTGCATTAGAATCAAATACACCGACCTCATACATTTCTTTATCATTTTGACCACTAAACAAAGCCATTATTTTATTAAATTCGGAAGCTAAATCTGTAACTAACGATTTATCGCCCGAATTCGAGCGATAATAGTTGACAGATAGTATTAAAACAAACTAAAGTTAAATGACAGAGCGTTATTGAAACGCTCTACGTGTAGTTTGTATGGAACTATATATCTCTGGTAAGCAGTCGGTCCTCTCAAAGATAGTTTAAACTCGAAGATATAAATTTCGATCTTCTTCTTCTTTTTATTAATGGCGTTTCGAACGTGCCAGTTGAGCACAATTCACTTTGCCAATGTCACGTTGAATGGAGAACACACAAAGGAGAATGTACGGTAAAAAAAAAGATATCATTACACACTTGGAGAATGCATGTTAAAAGAAATCCAGTTTAAATCCTTCACCTATAACAAAATCACAGATATCTACAATATATACAGACAATAAATGGGGTTAGTAATAAACAATATATTTACATGGGTGTTAGATTATACTCTAATATTATTATATTTAATATATTTACACAAAAATTTACACAAAGGACTAAACACAAACATTAACAAACATTGAACATTAAGGGACTTTAAGAGGGAGGACATCATAAATGGGGCGAGCTAATTTGGGGCAAGAAAAAAGGATATGGGCAGGAGAACCGTCGTCTAGGCCACATTCACAAAGTGAATGGTCCCTGACCCTGATCTTGGCCAGATGAATAGGTGTACATGCATGTCCAAGGCGTAAACGACAAATTGTTGAAATAACTTTCCGTTCTGCAAATTTTTGAGAGTAAAACCAAGGACGCTGTGGGATATCAGATTGAAGAAATACGTAATATTTTCCTTTCTGGGATTTTGACGAATCCCAGTATTTAGTCCAGGACTTATCCAAATGAGTTCTTGCAAGAGACAACAGATCATGAGCCGAATTAACAAAATGTTCCAAGGTACCACACTGGACAGATGATGATGATATGTGGAAAATAAACCAATGCATTGTACGGTGTACAATACAAAGGATTAGATGGAAAACGTGACAGAGGATTTGAAAGATTATTGAACTTAAGGAAGCTATTAAGCAGGTATGGTAAAGGCTTATTACGGGGTAATAGGCCAGCTAACTCAGTTAGCTTAGACCACAGAGGATGGGACGTAAGCTGCAGCATTTTACCCACAAATCGGTCTGCAAGGAATTGTCTACGAATAGGCAAGGGGGGATCAACACATTCCACTTGAAGTGCGTTGGTAGGAGTAGACTTCATTGCTCCTAGGATAATGCGCAGGCATTTGTACTGAATACGATTAAGTTTTTTTGTGGCTTTTTTGTTGAATGGGTCCAGAACAAATAATGCATGATCAATATGACTACGGATAAGAGCACCGTACAGAAGCTTTTGAGTATACGGGTGCGCACCCCACCACACACCAGATATAGCTCTTAAAGCGTTAATGCCTTTTTCGCATTTTTTACTGACATATTCAGCGTGCGCAATTCCGTTCAGTCGTTTATCGAGTACTATGCCAAGAAATTTCGTAGTATCCGTTACCTGAATAGGAGTACCATCATACATTATATGAAAATTTGGAGTACTCCTCTTTTTAGAGAATACCACCACTTGGCACTTCGCAATGGATAGTGCAAGGCGATGATTAAGCAACCACTGATCAAGATAGTGCAAAGCAGAATTTAAGCGAAAAGTTATGTCCTGTACAGAATTTGAGCTGTAATAAAGGACGATGTCATCAGCATATTGAAGGATGTTACAAATATTGTTAACAGCTAATTCGAGGTCATGTGTATAAATGTTATACAACAGAGGACTAAGAGCGGCCTGAGGAAGACCTTTCCAGACAAGTCTGGAGGGTACAGTAGGTGTTTAACAGATACCGTACGACCGGTTAGCAAATTACAAATGAAAGGACTCATCCTCCTCGGAATACTCAGCTGTTGCATTTTCTGCGTGAGCAGCGGAAGATTGACATTATCATACGCAGATTCAACATCTAGGAAAACACCTACCAAATACTCTCCTTTGGCAAAAGCTCGTCGAATGTCTGTAGTGAAAATACTGAGACTATCTACCGTACTAACCCCCTTTCTAAAGCCAAACTGAGAGGGAGCTAAGATATTTCTGCTTTCCAATATCCATTCCAATCGGTTTTTCAAAAGCCGTTCAGTAATTTTAGCTAATGTAGATAATAGCGCAATGGGTCTATAGGAATCCGGATCAGAAGGGCATTTTCCAGGCTTAAGGATAGGGATAACAAACTGGGATTTCCATGAACTAGGAATGTTGCCTGATTGAAATATAATATTAATCAAATTTAAAAAATAAAGTTTAGATTTTTCATTCAATTTTGTTATGAATGAATAAGGGACACCATATTCGCCTGGACTAGTGTCTTTCAAATCCGTTAAGACGCTTTTGAGCTCTTCCAAAGAAAAGGGATCATCCATTTCCTCTGAAGACTCAATCGGCAACTCAAAGGACAAATCAGAGGGCGGAACGAAAGGAGGAGCCAATTTGTCAGCAAAATCGTTAAGCCATTTAGACGGATTATTGGAATTAGGACTAGGGATACTGCTAAGAGATCGGCGAAACCTCTTAACATTTGTCCACACAACAGAGGAAGGAGTGCGAGGATTAAGGGATTCACAGAAATTAACCCACCCAACTCTTTTCTTCTTCCAAATAAGTTTCCTGAAATTAGCATCGCTTCGTTTAAAATCAATATAATTTTCCATTGTCATACAGGCTGCGTATGACACCTCAGCAGATGTTCGCCGATTGACAGAATCAGAGCATTCCTGATCCCACCAGGGATTGGAAGGCAACCGATTCTGAATGGAATGTTTTTTGGGGATATGTAAGTCAGCTGCAGATAAAATGACAGAGACAAACCGATCATAGCAAAGAATGACATTCTCATAATTAACAGACTCAGGAAGACTATCCGACATGCGATCCACAGAGTCAGCATACTCATTCCAGTTGGCTTTTTTTAAATTAAATTTTAGAAGCGGATAAGTATTACGTGGGGAAGGAAGTCTATGATCAATCGACAAAAGAATTGGGAAATGATCACTACCATAGGAGGAAGGAAGTACGGACCATGATAGTAAGGAAGCAAGAGAAGGAGATTATAAGGAAAGATCAATAGCAGTCCTAGGATTCCGATTCGGATTAACCCTACGGGTCGGTGAACCATCATTGAGGATGCAGAGATCAACATCATCAATCATATTCACCAACGGAGGAGAGAATCCATCACAGTAATAACACCCCCACAAAGTGTGATGAGTGTTAAAATCACCCAGGACCAGTACAGGGTGAGGAAGTGAAGAAATAATAGTCTTTAGCTCAAGGAAAAGGGAAGAGGAAGGATGAGGAATATAAACAGAAAGAAAGGAGATATTAAAGGCTCTCACAGCAACAGCATTAATCTGTTGACTGTGAGAAGGGAGAGGGATACGGGAATAAGGAAAGGAGTGCCGGATAAGGATGGCACTACCTCCATACCCATCATTCCTGTCCTCCCTTAGACAGGAGAAACCTGACACCCTGAATCGGTCATCAGGCAACAGCCATGTCTCCGAGAGGGCAACAATAACAGGATTATATAGTGAAACAATATGAAGTAGTTCAGGCTTTTTAGGCCGAACACTTTTACTGTTCCACTGGAGGAAGTTCAGTGGAGCCATTATTAAGGATCTTGAATATCTTGAGTAGGTTTTGGGCAACGTTGGACGGTAAGGGAAGTTCATCGCAGGTTGAGATTATGCTTACAAGGGTTTCTGTAAGAGCAACTAACAGATCCTTGCGGGAATCAGTTGAATTATCAACACCCTGCCCGAGTGCAAAACCATTGGGAAGGGAAGAGGAGCAATTACCAACTAGGGCTTGATGAGCTTGTCTATCAAATTCCTTTGCTAGAGGAGCGCGGGGACGGGGAGATTGCAAAACAGTTTTGCGATAGGACTTGGGGAAAGGAGTGGTAGCAGATTTCCTTTGATGGGGGATAACATTTGTGTATATAGGAGGGGAGAACAATTCCTTAGCAATATCTGCATAGGATCGTTGGACAGAAGGGAAACGGGAGGCTGCTTCTATGTAGGAAATGCATTCCTTTGACATAACAACTTTTATTGACTGTTGCCTTGCAAACTCAGGACAATCCTTGTCAGTAGCAAAATGCTTACTACCACAATATAGACAATTTGAGTTCTCTTTAGTTTTGTCACATGCATCACCCGTATGTGACTGGGAACATCTATAACATCTTGGCTGAGATCTACACTGAGATTTTACATGTCCAAAACGACAGCAATTAAGGCAATGAAATTAGTTGCGTTGTCGCTCCATAAATGAAAACAATATCCACGTCTAGCGACAAAACGTCGAAATGCTTGCAAAAATCCTTGTGTTGTCAAATCACTTACCACTTCAAGATGCAAAGCTCTAGTAGCTATGCACACAAACAATGCTATATAGCTCTTGTAGGATTTATGTCCTCTACCCTTTGTTGTTCTTAACAGGATAGGACCAGCATAATCGACTCCGCTATTACTGAAAGGGCGTGTTGGTATTGTTCTGACAGCTGGTAATTGCCCCATCAATGGATTCTTTGAATGTGCTGATTTTTTTACACAAATCACACAAATAGTATTTTTAGATTTAATCAATTGTTTTGCCCCGATAATCCAATATTTTGAACGGATATAATTCAATATAAGTTGCAGACCTCCATGTAATGTATGCTTGTGGGCATCATTTATTATAAGATTCGTTAACCGCGACTGCTTCGGCATTGAAATAGGATGTTTGCGGTTGTAGCTTAAATTGGATTCGCTTAACCTGCCTCCAACTCTTAATAAGTCATAGTCGTCAATAAATGGATTCAAAGGTTGAAGTTTGTTATTTTTTGGTAAGTATTTTTTCTGTGATATTATTTTAAGTTCTTCTTGAAAATGAATTTCTTGACATTTTATTATACATAGTCTTAAAGCTTCCTGTAATTCAGTAGTAGTTAAGTATTTTATAATAATTTTATTTTATTTTTTACAGTTATTTATAAATCTTTTACAATATGCAATTACTCTTACCAATCTTGTTAATGAGGAAAACTTATTAAATAAATTATCATCTTCTATTATAGCTGAATGAACTCTAACTGCTTCTATATCTGTTGAAGTATCTTTAAGTTTTTTATACAAAATTGTTTTAAAAGAAATGATTTCTGGTCCATTGAACCATAATTTATTATTTACTAAATAAGAGGGACGTAGGCCTCGAGAGGCACAATACGTTGGATTCTGCTTTGAAGAAATATGTGACCAACTGTTTGGACCCAAATTTGTATGTATTTCTGCAATGACATTTGCTACAAATACATTTCATTTGCTTGGGTGACTGTTCAACCAGGCCAGAACAACAGTTGAGTCTGTCCATGCGTGTAAGTTATGTGTTTTTTAATATTCATAATATTTGAGACTTCCAGGAGCAATATTCTCAGCAATACGGCACCACATAGTTCAAGTCTCGGAATTGAAACCTGTTTAACAGGAGCCACTTTCGTCTTCACGCTTCACGCTAAAAGCGTGAAGCTAAAAAAAAAAAAAAAAAAAAAAAAAAAAAAAACTTTCGTCTTTGCTGCACTTAACGAGATCTTTACGTTTCCTTGACAATCAATAGCACGAAGATAAACGCCGTCGTTTATCACGCACATGCTGATTTAGATGCGTCACAGAAGCCGTGTAATTCAATTTCCTGATCATCTGTTCGAATACCAATCCATCTTGGTATGCGAATGTTACATAAATAAATTTGTTTATCACGGTAAGTTATCCATTCATTTAATAAATCATCGGGAACGATGTCGTCCCATTCAATTCCTAATAGCCATAGCTTTTGTATCATTGTCTTCGCTTGTATTATAGTAGGTTCTACCCATCCCAATGGGTCATACAAACGTGAAATATCAGAAATATTTTTTTCTTTTTGTTACAGGGTGCTGCAGCGACGGATAATTTACTACATAACGAAAGGTGTCATCACTTCTGTTCCAGGTAAGTCCCATAATTTTTATTAATTCATCTCCTTTTATTTCCAGTCCTGTCCTTACATCCTTATCCTTATCCCTTTCCTTCATCAATTTTAAGAGCTCATTGTTATTACTATTCCATTTTTGTAGTTCGAAACCTCCTTTGCTAAGTAGTTTATTTAAAATTTGAACAGCAGATTCTGTTATGAAAGACGACTGCGATCCTTGGTCGAGTAATGTTCTTATCTTGTAATCATTTCCGTTTCTGGACGTAGCCTTTACTCTTGCTGTAACGAGTAACACTTGCTTATAAATCTTACTTGATGAAAAACACTATACCATTGATGTGGATTTTACAAGAGAATCATCCTGTTTTAATTTTTTATTTTCGTTATCAACAATTTTACTCGTAGGATGAAGATGAGAATGATGTTTTCGTTTGCAAATATGACATTTTAAATTACTACGGCAATCGTTGGCAGAATGATTACTACATAAACAATTGAAACATAGAGAAGAAACAACTTAGCTTCCATGGATTCACCGTGCGGGTGCCGGGCCCATCGTGTTGTAGGAAGAGGAGCTCCGAGCAGCGCTTGGGACTTGCGACCCAAGTGTAGGTTTAAAGGGGCCCCTTTAAAATGCATTAACGCTCACCTTCACTGTCCGAGCTCCTCCCACTACCTAACCAAATTTTGAAAGATTCTACCAAAGCCGCCTTCGAAGTGCGTTCTAGAAATGAATTTGTGATAGTTCTAGACAGGCCGAGATCTTTTAATAAACTATAGAGAGATTTCGCTGTTATACCTCTCGCTCCTACTTCAACCGCATATAAGCTCGCTCTAAACCTATTCCTGGTCAGTTCGTTAGTAAGGTCGAAATACTTATTGAGTTTAAGGTGGTGACTTTTCGGGATATTTGTTTCCCACGGAACTGTAAGTTCTACCAGTACTACGCGTTTTAGGCTTCGAGAGTAAAGAAAAATATCCGGTCTAGATGACGAAACACAAATATCCTCCGGGATTCTATACTGTTTCTCATACGTGTCCATCACAAGTGTCCAATCAGGAGCTGGATCTAATATGGAGAAAGGCTTTTGTGTAGGTTTTTTATAAGAACCTTCTTTCACAAACTCTATTGAGCGTTTGCTGGTTGTTATGTTTCTCTGTTCTCTTGCTACTGAAAGACTAACGGCTTCACGTATGATTTCTAGTACTTTGTCATGGCGCCGCGAGTATTGACCACTATCCAAGAGTACCCTACACCCCACCAGCATATGTTTAGCTGTCCCCACTGCCTCTTTACAGATGTAGCAAGATTTATCGGTAGCTTTACCCCATCTTACTAAATTACTTTGATCTGGAAGAGTCATTTGGAACGCATTTAGGTAGAATTTTAGTAGTGCTGGAGACCAGTCGTGAATTAGGGTGCGCCATTTTAAAGCTAAAGGGATACAGAATTCTCCTATAGTTAGCCACTCATTTTGCATTTCTAAGCCCATTGCGTGCACCTTATACTTATCGTTCTCGTCTTGCCGAATAAAAGATTTTATTATGTCTGTGTCTTGGACTTTCCTCTTTGATCCTAACCCTACTTTACTAAATTGTGCTCCTATCATAAATTGCTTATGGAATTTAAGTCTTGACTCGAGCTCTGGGACACTTTTGTCTTTTGGGAGTGAGGTAACAATCTCATCCCGAGATTTTCCCAGAATATGTGTTTTGGCGACTCTTAGATGTTTATAGAGCTCTGATGGTTTCTTTAATCTCAACCCAAAATTATTTTGGTCTCTAAATAAGGTTGAGGTGTCCGCCGAATGCGCTAGCCCAAGCCAAAACTTCAGCATTTTTATGACGCTTGCATCTAACTTTGCCAAGAGGGTTTTATTAAAATCATATACGAGGAAAGGCCAATTCAGACGTGATGTTAGAAAATTGTCGTAAATCCAAGCTTTCTTGACATTACTTATAGGTCGATGGTCTACCTTTTCAAGATCCGTCATAAAGCTGTCGACTAGTACATCTAATGATGGAGTTCGGCCTTTGTAATCTATTTTCTTACCGAGAAATTTAAAAGGTGCCGCCTCGGAAACTACAGCAATGCATTCTCCGCCAATTTTTAGTCCCGGATCGTAGGAGGTATATTTTGTGTCTCGTCTTCCCAGACAAAGACAGTGACACTTACTTGGTTTTGTCCTCATTCCTTTTGTCCACGTGCAAAATTCGTCTACTTCATCCAATAGCAGCTGGCATTGCTTTGGATTCCTAGTGAGTATCGCGAGATCGTCCGCAAAAGCAAGAATAGATTCCGTGTACTTGTTATTGAATTTAAACCGATAACCCCATTTTTTCTCATGTTTTGTTAGAATATCTAGTAAAATATTAATAACGATATTAAATATTATTGGGGATAAACAACAACCCTAAAAAAGACCTACATTATAGCCTAAAGGTTTTGAATGGCCGTCTTTTGAGGTTATAACAAATTTTAATTTTGAATAGTATGACGCGATTATGTCGCTTACTGTCGTAGGAAAATTATACCATTTTAAAGCGAACATCAATAGATCGTGTTGTACTGATCCAAACGCGTTTTCTAAATCTATCCAACATACCTAACTTGTCTCTCACACGTTCTGGCGTCTTTTAAACTAGCAGTTAACAAACTATTATGCTCCAAGCATCCAGAAATTCCGGGCAGAAACCCTTTCTGGTAATTCGGCTTGAAGTACCTATTGCTAATCATAAAATGAGTCATTTTCGCTTGAAGTACTGAGAAAAAGATTTTAGATAAAGTATTGGTAAGAGCAATCGGTCTAGTATCTTTTGGATCTGTTACCCGGTCTTTTTTGGGAATGAGGACAAAAACTGCTTCTCCAAACGAAGTAGGTATTTGCTTTCTGGACCAGATTTTATCATATACGTTGTAGAGGTATTTACGAACTGATAAACATTTTTTGTACACTATATAAGGGATACCGTCAGGACCTGGAGCTGACTTAGATGGTTTCTTTTTAATCTGTTTATTTATTTCCTCTAAAGTTGGTGGGTCACCTTGAAAGTCAATGTGAGGAATCTCAGGTCGTTGTTTATTTGGCTCCTTATATAGTTTTTCTATATTAGGCACTTCGTATGTGCTTCTATAATGTTCATAAGTTGCCTCATTGGTCAAGAGAAGCCTACCCCTATCTTCCTTAAAAATGTTTTTTGAGTACTCGAAAGGATTTTTATCGAAAGCAACCTCGTGTTTAGCCCGATCGAAATTATTATGATGTTCCGCGATCTGTAACGATATCCCCTGAATTAATTTCAGGGTTGACCGTAGCGCTCTAGACAATTGATGACTAAGATAATTATCGCCTAAAGCTTTGGCCGCACGAAGCTTCTTTTTAAGTTCTCTTTTTTTTCCTCCTCATTTTCGACTTAAACGCGTTTTCTTTATTTTTATGAGCGTAATAATTTGGAGGTGGATACATCTCATTAAAATAGTCGTAAATAGTTTTTTGGAAAGTTTCTACTTGCAAGTTTAACTTCTGTTTCGAGCCCCGATGCTCTAACAGGACCGCTAATTGATCGTCGTGTACTTTCCATGTCGATTGCTTAATATAAGGAATGCTAAGACGTGTCCGGGTGACTATGGACTCCTGATATTTTTCACTCAATGGCTCACCATGGGACATATGAGGGTCAACTCTATCCGCAGTGATAGTCGAAGAGCTTACCGACGACTGTCGTGCTTCAACACCATCATGTGTTTTAAGATGCTTAACATACCAGGCTCTTCTCTTGTAATTTTTCCCGCACGTGGGGCATTTCAAGTCCGTATTCGCGCCGCTTTCGTTGTTTGCTTCAACCGGTGAACATTTCTTCCGCCCCCCCCTCTCGGACTGTCCCAGGGGTATTTTTCTTTTTTGGACTTTTAGCTTTGAAGTTTCTGTGCTTGGCTTGCTAGGCCATTGTCCTCGGATGTATTTCAAACAGTCAGCTGTCTTCCCAGCTGCCAGCTGTCTTTCCAGCAGTCAACTGTCTTTCCAGCGTCATCCCGTCTCTCCGGGCTGTCAATTTAAATGAAAAGAAACAACTTAGCTTCCATGGATTCACCGTGCGGGTGCCGGGCCCATCGTGTTGTAGGAAGAGGAGCTCCGAGCAGCGCTTGGGACTTGCGACCCAAGTGTAGGTTTAAAGGGGCCCCTTTAAAATGCATTTATGCTCACCTTCACTGTCCGAGCTCCTCCCGCTACCTAACCAAATTTTAAATGATTCTACCAAAGCCGCCTTCGAAGTGCGTTCTAGAAATGAATTTGTGATAGTTCTAGACAGGCCGAGATCTTTTAATAAACTATAGAGAGATTTCGCTGTTATACCTCTCGCTCCTACTTCAACCGCATATAAGCTAGCTCTAAACCTATTCCTGGTCAGTTCGTTTGTAAGATCGAAATACTTATTGAGTTTAAGGTTGTGACTTTTCGGGATATTTGTTTCCCACGGAACTGTAAGTTCTACCAGTACTACGCGTTTTAGGCTTCGAGAATATAGAAAAATATCCGGTCTAGATGACGAAACACAAATATCCTCAGGGATTCTATACTGTTTCTCATACGTGTCCATCACAAGTGTCCAATCAGGAGCTGGATCTAATATGGAGAAAGGCTTTTGTGTAGGTTTTTTATAAGAACCTTCTTTCACAAACTCTATTGAGCGTTTGCTGGTTGTTATGTTTCTCTGCGCTCTTGCAACTGAAAGACTAACGGCTTCACGTATGATTTCTAGTACTTTGTCATGGCGCCGCGAGTATTGACCACTATCCAAGAGTACCCTACACCCCACCAGCATATGTTTAGCTGTCCCCACTGCCTCTTTACAGATGTAGCAAGATTTATCGGTAGCTTTACCCCATCTTACTAAATTACTTTGAACTGGAAGAGTCATTTGGAACGCATTTAGGTAGAATTTTAGTAGTGCTGGAGACCAGTCGTGAATTAGGGTGCGCCATTTTAAAGCTAAAGGGATACAGAATTCTCCTATAGTTAGCCACTCATTTTGCATTTCTAAGCCCATTGCGTGCACCTTATACTTATCGTTCTCGTCTTGCCGAATAAAAGATTTTATTATGTCTGTGTCTTGGACGATCATCAATCGTTGTTTTATGAAATTTTGTACTTTGATATAATTTGTGACTATCCGAACAAAATAAACAAGATATATTGACATTTCCAACATGTAAAGTTTTAATTTTATTATTATATTGAGATTTTGTTGACATTGACTTTGGACCAAGATATTCTACAGCTCTAAACGTTTTAGATAAAAAGTCAGTAAATTGTTGATAAGTTGGGAGTTCGTTCATGGAAATATGATTAGTAATATGGAATTCCCATCAATATTACATCCCACGTTTGTGTATTTACACAAGTAACTACAACCGACTGGGTCGGTATCCATGTAGTTACTCCCTCACTTACATTCTTCGTATTTAATCTCCTTGCTTTCAATACTAGTCCAGAACCAGAGGGAAACACCAATGACTCAACTAGTTCATCCAGAGAAAAATCCACAGAAACATCCCTAATTATACCCATTCGAGTAATATTGAAAGTTGGAATAATCGCAACATATTTACATAATTTTAATACAGGGTTATTTAAAAACAAATTTGCTGCAGTAGCAGAAGGGAACTGAACGCTGATCTTATTCCGACCAACATTCTTAACACCATCATTAGTAATACCTGTAATCTTATTTCTGTGTAAGAACTGGCCGAATTTAATTGCTCTTATAGAAGTACCAGCTGCTGGGTCAGGTATTTCCCTCGACACGTACGCAATGAAAGGGCCTTTATCGGAATCTATATAGGATTTCGGACTTTCAGAAAGGGACGGGTGAACATATAAATTTTGGATAGAAGGCGTCGCGGTATTGGGATCTATAATTGTCTTTTTTGCGCAAATTACATTATTAGAGGATGAAGCTTCCCCTTGTCTTTTACGTGTTCTCGAAGACTCGGAATTATTACCATCAGGATCAGGGGGATCAGGTGGAGGATCAGGATACATAATGAAAAAAATAACCTAAACTTACTTAACTAGTCTAACCTAAATAAACAACACAAATACTCACTACAAACAATCACCTTGTTAGAATGGAACCTTTTATAACACAAAACAATTTCCACTATAGTAAAATAGAAAGAAAAAACACTATCCTAATAAAAACTCTCAATAACACGTGTGTCAACCAAAACAAACATCAGCGAAAAAAAAAAACTAAATTTCGATTTATCTTTGTTTATTGAAACGCAAATGTGACGTTTCGCCTACTGGCGGTAACCAATTTGACAGATTGTTAAATGTAAGTAGGTTATTGAGATCGGCCGTTGGAGTTTTTTTTTTTTTTTTTTTTATAGTTGTAATGGAACAGGCGTTTGTCTCCCATCTCACCTGATGGAAAGTGTAGATGAAGACGAAGGTGGTACACGCTAGTCCAGTAGAAACCTGTTCACTCTACTCTTAAAGGCTCCAGGGTTAAACTTATCAGGAAAAATAGACGCAGGCAGGTCGTTCCAAATCTTGGCGACTCTCACCAAAAACGAGCTGCTAAAACGTTTAGTTCGACATTTGGCTATGTCAACCATGTAAGGATGAAACTTTTGCCTACGCCTAGTTGTCCGATAAAGGAATGGATAAGGCTTAATCAGTTCGAAAAGAGCTTTCGGGCACTCTCCAAAGTGCATCCTATAGAAAACCGATAAGCTGGCAACTTGACGACGATGCTCAAGGGTGTGTAGTCTGCTATTTGAGAGCTTTTCATTATTAATTAATCGACGGGCTCTTCGGTCAACTGAGTCTCAAGCCCCCAGATGATATTTGGCTGCACCATCCAAGAGGTAACTGCAGTACTCCATGCAAGGTCGAACTTGAGCAGTGTAAAGATTAAGTAGCTGTTCAGAGCTGAAGTACTGCCGAACCTTAGAGAGAATTGATATTTTCTTGGACGCAGATTGTGCCATAGACTCAATTTGATGACCAAAGTTCAGGTTAGAGCAGATGATAATACCAAGAAGCCCTAGATGGTCAGCAATCGGTAAGGATACACCTTCGAACGTGGGTGTTAAGTAGAAGCTATTTTTTTTCGCGAAGAAAAGACATGCCTTTGTTTTGAAGGGATTAAACTTAACAAGATTAGCGTCACCCCAATCGGACATCCACTGCAAAGTTACGTTTACCCGTTCAATCATGGACTCTCTTAAGGACCGTATTTCCACTGGACTAGCTCGCGAGTTGGTCATGTACCTCTCAGTCACCGTGCTGTCATCGGCGTAGCTAATAATACCGGGTCTTAAAAGATCATTTACGTGCAGCAGAAACAAGGTTGCAGAGAGAACTGATCCCTGAGGTACCCCAGCATTGATTGCCATTAGATCAGACGAGCATCCATCTAAGACAACCCGAATAGAACGTTCCCTCAGGAAGTCACAAATCCAATCACAGAGTCCAGTAGGTAAGTCATAAGCTGGAAGCTTACTGAGTAGTGCCTCGTACCAGACCCGGTCAAAGGCTTTTGAGATGTCTAATGAAACGGCTATTGCTTCACCGTGGCCCTCTAAGGCCTCGTTCCAAATTTGAGTGGCGTATATTAGCATATCTCCAGTGGAGCGTCCTTTGCGAAAACCATATTGATTATCACTAAGAAGCTAGTTTGCTTCAAGGTAAGTTAGGAGACGCTTATTCAATATGCATTCCATAATCTTACAGATTATAGAGGTGATCGCAACAGGCCTGTAATTGGCTGGGTCTGCACGGCTTCCTTTTTTGGGGATAGGTTGAACGTTAGCAAGCTTCCAAGATCTCGGGACTTTACTAGTTTCTAAAGAGAGTTGGTATAGACGAGTCAGAACAGGAGACAACTCGGGTGCACAACACTTCAAAGCCACTGCTGGAATGCCATCAGGACCTTATTAACGTCCAGATTTAATAAACATTTCAGTACTTCTTTTTGATGTATTTTAACGGCGCTCATCTTAGGGCCAAACGGAGATAAGTGAGGTGGACACTTACCGTTGCTATCCAGACGAGAATACTCAGCGAAGAGATTGGCAAATAGATTGGCCTTCTCCTTAGCACTGTGTACCAGGGATCGAAGAAAAGCGACAAAAGTTTTTCTCGACCGACTTAGCAAGGCTCCAGAAAGCTTTGCTCCCTGAGGGAAAGGAAGCTAACTTTTCCCCTATTCGGCCAATGTGGTCAACGAGCACGAAAACGAGCTATTTTAATCGCTTTTATACACCTTTTAGCAGCTGCGTTGTATGTTTTCTTCTTAAACTGGAGATCCAAGGCTTTGTTTTTACGAGCGTCAGCCCAAGACAAAAAGGCTTCACGCTTACGTTTTTCAGCTAAGAGGCATTCAGCATTAAACCATGGGCGTGTTTTGGTCTCAAGGGATACTTCAGCAAATGGAATAAAATATTCCATAGCTTGATAAATCACGCTCGAGACAGCGTCTGCGCAGAATGATGGATCTCTAGAAGAAAAACAGACTTGCTTCCATGGATAAGATGCGAAAAAGTGACGCATCTCATCTCAATCCGCTGACTTGTATCGCCACACTCATCTAGTGCCTTTAGGGTTGGTATCAGGAGGCGAGTAATGCGACACAGATTTTACCACACAATGATCCGATGTCCCGAGTGGTGGAGAAACAGGAACCGAAGATCTATCTAGATCAGTTGTCAGCAAAAGATCCAGGCAATACGCAATGTGGCCCACGACGTCAGGAATACGAGTGGGTTCGTGGACAAGCTAAGGCCACAAGAAATTGCAAACTTATGAACCTCTCTACCAGCGTGGTCAGTGTCACTATACGGGTACAGCCACTCTTCGTGGTGGGTATGGGTAATGCGTGTGAAGTTGTTTGTAGTAACACGGGTAAATAATGCACCGTTTACGTTCGCACAAAAGTTTATTACACGAACACACAAATTATAATAAAGTCAAAATCGTCTACAAATTAATAACTAAACAAAGAGGACAGTTCACACTAATATTACACACAACAAAAGAAAGTTCAGAAGGAGAAGCGAAAGCGATAGCACGTAAATAAAGTCTATAGGTAATAAAATGTTAAGCAAAAATTGTAAGAGGATGACGTCAGCGGCAGATCGACAAGCGACACGGGTTTAGAGCGTGGAGGTGAATTGCGACTGACGAGCCGTGCGTGTACGCAGCGCAGGATCGTCCATGAGTGCACCGCTTAACCGACTTGGTGTGAATGCGAGTGAATATATTTATTTTATATGTAAATTAATGTTTTTATGTTTTTGTGTTAGTGATGCGTAAATGTGATGTGTGAATGATTATATATGTATGTATGTATATTTGTGTTAAATATAATAATTATATAATAAATATATATTAAAATATGATAATATGAGAGTAGTCCACATCACTCCCCCCCTGAGACCGTAACTACGGTCGATAATAGTCAGGAAAATGAACTATGCGACCGGAACGAGTTTTTATGACGTTCTTACCTGGTGTTATATGGTTTGTCCTCTCAGGGTCAAGTGAGGATGTAGGGGTGGGAATAGGAATCGGGTTAGGGGTAGGAATAGAAATCGGAGGTGGAACAGAAGGTGGAGTGTCCAGTATATAGGCCGGTTTAAGACGATCTATAGTTACTGTGACAGGCTTACCTTTTACAAGTAATTTGAAAGTTTGTCACCTCGCTTTAAAACTTCGTATGGGCCAGTGTACGGGGGTTGTAATGCTCCTCTTACTGAGTCGTCCCGTAAAAATACGTGGCTTGAGGTGGACAAATCTTTAAAAACAAAGATTTTGTCTTTGACATGACGCGAAGCAGGTTCAGTTTTGACACAGAATGACGTAACCGTGTCACAAAATCGTATAGGTCCGTGCTATCTGCTGGGTTACCCTGGAAAAATTCTACGGGCAGACGCAAAGGTTCGCCATAAACCAGCTCCGCGGAAGACGATTGGAGGTCGTCCTTGTATGCTGTGCGAATACCAAGCAGCACAAGCGGCAATGTGTCGACCCAGTTGCAATCGGCGTGGCACATGATTGCAGCTTTGAGTTGGCAGTGGAAACGTTCCACTAGGCCGTTGCACGCTGGGTGATATGCAGTGGTTTTGCGATGTTTGAATCCGATCATTTTTCCAAGAAATTGGAAAAATGTGGATTCAAACTGTCGTCCTCGGTCGGTAACAATATCAGTTGGACATCCAAATCTGGATATCCAGGATATTATGGCTTTACCGACCGACTCAGCTGTCATATCGGGAAGTGGTGTTACTTCCGGCCAGCGTGTGAAACGGTCCACGATTGTGACGCAGTACTTGCCACCTTGAGAAGGTGGCAAAGGACCTATAATCCGATCGACCTATATATAAATGGAGTAGCAATCGAACAGCCGACATGTAAACATCGACTCCGCGAAAAATAATTATATTTTAACGAGTCACGCGTGTGAAGTGTTTTGAATCGTTAACTACACAAAAAGAAAAAATCAAGAATTATCTTACGAAAGGCATAATTATACCAGAGACAGAAACCAGGAATACAAGCAGGTTCGTGTCGTCACATAAACAGGTCTGATCAGCTAATAATATCATACCAATCATGCAGTGAAATATTGTTTTCTATTTTATTACATCGATCTCCTCGGAATACGTAGAGAAACGGAGATACAAAAGCTAAGAGAGAGAGAGAGAGGAAAATAATAAAAAAAAAGTAGAACACAATTATAGCAAATAATTATTATAATAAAACCAGAATAACAAAACAATATAATATTTGCTGACAATCAACCTAATGACCTAAAAATCTAATTACATAGCGACAAATAATATAAATAATACAAAGCAAGCAAGGTCAAATCCCTGACCTCAAACATAGTTTGTGCCTACGTACGATTAAATCGTATATAAATAACATACTTTGTTATTGTATTAAAGGTTTTTTTTTTATATTCTGGAGTATCCGGAAAGTGAACGACGACAATTAGTTGCGATTCACGACATTTAACAAATTACTAGCGCAAAGTTGCTTGGAAGTATAAGGCATTACGAACATCATCACCGTAGTAAAGGCGAATTTGTTTAAGTTTTGAATACTAATTTTTGGTAAAATAGTCAAATAAATAAAAAAAAAAGGAAATCATGTCACAAAACAAATGCACACCTGCCTATAACACATCAAGTCAAGACATGAAAACTCTGGAAAATGCTAAATCGCTGCGAACTAAAGTGTTGAGAGACAAATCTACCTCGTCAAAATCAACAAACGCAAATTTCAGCAAATTGTTGCAGAACTCTGTGACAATAGATAAGGTATCGGTGGACATCGCAGAATCACTTCATACACCTATCAGTAATGTTTCTCCATTACCTCCCACAGAGGACAATACTGAAGCCCTAATTAAAGTATCTCCGCCAGAATTATACCGTAAGAGTCTTCTCAGTAACACAGGAAAATGAATAGGTGTTGAGATGGACATGGCTACAAGAGAAGCAAACGAAATGCTTCTTAAGGGGAAACAGATACTTGAAAATCCTAGTATCTTAAAAAAAGAGTCAAAAACGGTTGTGCTAGAGTGTTTGCAATCATTATATGAAATTGTCCTTGCACTTTCTGACTCCAGATCTCGGCATAAGTCTAATCTGGAGAAGGAAAGGTTAAAAAGTGCGA
Source organism: Dione vanillae (assembly GCA_037178615.1). NCBI lineage: Eukaryota > Metazoa > Arthropoda > Insecta > Lepidoptera > Nymphalidae > Dione > Dione vanillae. The sequence goes on along the minus strand of JAZFAU010000415.1, from coordinate 74,933 downwards.
CAGAGCTTGTGAAAATAGAAAAAGCATATCAGAAACATATAGATTAGCTACACAAAGAATTATTAGAAGAAATGAGAAAAGATAGGAAAGTTATAAACGAAACCAACAAGACCGCAGACTTTGTGAAGGACTGGTTGAGTTTTGAAACTAGAGAATCACATGGACAGATAGCTAATATTGAGAAAATGGTAAAAGGTGTGGACACTCGCTTAAAAAATCTAGAAATAAATATAAATACTCCATATAAAGTCGAAGTGGAACACTTACAGAGCGATTATGAAACCATAAAGGCGGGTGTTGAAAAAATTTCTAATCAGCTAGATGAAATAAGAAGGTCTAACACCAAAAATCAAGAGAATACGTCGGCCATCTGGACAAATACTAATGAAACGTTACATCATCTCAAGGCACAGGCAGCATTTTCTCACGATAGGGACGACAACCCAAAAATAACTGAACAACTGGCGACCATTAACACTGTAGTCACGGAAATAAAAAGTAACCAAATAAAGAGAGCTTCCCAAAAAAGAGAACCATTCCCGCCTGTTTGTTCATATATGGCAACCCCGATTAGTTTAGAGTCTTGTGCGAACACCCCGCGCGAGCGGTCAGTAGTAGTTAATAGTAGTTGTCGAGTTGGAGTAAAAGGGGCACGTGAGACGGCCGACGCGAGCGCACGTCCTTCCTGAGTCGATATATTAATTAGCGGTGTGATTTTCCCTCAGCCTTATTTGATTTCCCTTTTGTGTATTCCCTCTTGATATTGAACCTGACAAAGACAAACCTACAAAAGATAATAGTGCAAGTAACCCTAAGTGAAGAAGACTAATGTGAAACATTCCATGGCGGCCGTGAACAATCAGTGTTTGTGTTGTGAATTATGAAGATAAGGTACTGTATAATTTCTATTATCCTAAGACCGACTATAAGGTAAATAATTAATAAATAACCTCCCCCTCAGCACGCTTCCACAAATGCGGCACACCCTACCCTACATTATTCAATATACATTTTCTGGTAGCAGAGCGTAGTTTTCATCCCTCTGGGCCCCCTTAATTGTAGCGTGGTTTAATCCCTCTGAGTCCCCCTGATTATAGCGTAGTTTCATGCCCCTGAGTCCCTTTGATTACAGTGTTATTCTCCCGTTTTGGTATTTTGGCTCTTAATTTGGTACCTAACGCATAATTACAAAATAATTTGATTTCCTAACCTTTTAAAACGTGTTCGCATCGAGTTGTTTAAAAAATAATGTTATATGAAATTTTTATACATATAATATTGAATATATAATTGTGTAGGGTGAATGTATAATGTGTAAAATATATAAATAAATATTGAATATAATTTTATATATTAAATATAAAATATAATAAATACACATATGTAATATGATTACATATATTTTATAATATTACGCCTATACGTTATTACCTATCCCGTTTTAAATTATAATTGAAGTTAGTTAAAATATTTTAATATAATTTCCTTAAAAAACTAACTTACTTTAAAATATTATCCCTACACTTTTATTGTTACCCTTTTTTTTATTTTTATTTAAATGAAGTTTAAGCCTTAATTGTAGTCATATTATATATCATATTATTTTGTTGTATTGCGATATATGTAGATGCGACGCGTCCCTGAACTTGACCGTAACTGGTTTCTTATCTCGCCAGTTGTTGTGGATTCATTGTTTATTACGAGTTTATTATTTTTTTAATATTTTAGTTGAGTTATTTGTTTACTTGATTTCTGATTTCGCACGTTGGTAGTGGGTTCATTGTTTATTACGAGTTTATTATTTTTTTTAATATTTTAGTTGAGTTATTTGTTTACTTGATTTCTGATCTCGCCCGTTGGTAGTGGGTTCATTGTTTATTACGCGTTTATTAATTTTTAATATTTTAGTTCAGTTATTAGTTTACTTGATAATTTAAAATTGCTACTCATGATGAAACAGTAAAATGTTCCTTATATACGGAAAGCGCAGAATATAGAAAAAATATAGGTGTGGTACGCTTTGTTTCCGATTGGATTGCCGATACCTCGGAACTTCTTGGCACTTCTGAAATACCTAGATTATTAGTTAGGTTCAAGGATTTAGATTCTCATTGTAATTTATTTGTAAACGCGTCCTCAGTGCTCCTGGGTGGGTTAGACCCGGCTATCGATTACCAAGAAATTAGTTATGTAAAAAAAGAAGTGCGTTTAGTAAATAAGAAAATAGACGACCTCCGGGTGCGTCAGTTAGAGTTGTGCCCACCTGCTCCCGTAGTTGATCCTGTCATGGCTAGTACACCTGTAAGAATGAGTAATAAAAATATTACTGAGCGAACTCCTTATAATAGATTACCTGATTTACCTATCCCTAAGTTTGATGGACGTCCTGACTCCTGGATAAGTTTTATTGATCAGTTTGACAGTGTAGTAGATTCCCAACACCATTTAACCCCCACAATGAAATTACAGTACTTGGTTGGATCCTTAGCAGATGAACCTAAGCGGTTGTTGCTACATTTAAAAATTGAAGAAGGCAACTATGAAGTTGCTCGTGAGTTGTTGAAACAGCGGTATCACAATATACGGGTTCTTGCTGATACCTACATAACCCAGATACTTACCCTGCCGGAGATTTCGAATAAATTTACAGGTTTGCGCGCGGCCTTCTTGAACCCCTTGTTAACTGCCTATCGCTGTTTAGAGCGCTTAGATTTACCCGTATACTATTGGTCTTATATGTTAGTACATATATGTTTGACTAAGCTTCCCTCTGATTTGAAATCCCGTTTTGAGCGTTGTTATGGCGGTGACGCTGATGAATTACCTACCTTTAAAAATCTTACTACCTTTTTGGAAGACGAATGTCGTCACCATGACAACGTTGGCAACACCTCCCTTGTAGATTCTAACCTGACGAAATTTAAAAGTACTGTACCTAAACATACTTACCTTGCAGCACCTCCTTCCCCTATGTTAAATAATAGACAAAAAATGTTACCTTTAATAAATAATAGTAAAAAATGTTACCTGTGTGCTTCCTCTTCCCATTACCTCCGTGAATGTCCCGAATTTAGAGCTATGAATCCTAGAGAAAGATCGGGATTTGTAAAACATTCCCGGTTATGTTATAGGTGTTTGGACAAACATTCAATTCTTATGTGCAAGCGGGACTACAAATTTTCAACCTGCGGTCGCTCATCCCATCACACTATGCTATGTTTTAATGATTCCCGTAACCCAATGTATCCTACCTCATCCAATCGCAATTATAATTGTAATTCCAAATTTAATAAACGCAATTATCCGCGTACCTGTCCTTCTTCTACCCGCGGTCCCCATATGGGCGGGGGCCAGCATAAGAAATATTCCCCTTCGCAACTCCAGCGCTCCCCCCAACGACATTCCCAGAGAGCTTCTCCCCCCAGAGAAAATGCTCCGCCCCAACCTAGACAGGTTGAAAATAATATAAGATATCGTGATAATTCCTATAATAGAGAAGATAGACCCACATAGCTAGATACTTGTATTACTCCCCCTTCCCCTTGCCTGAATATCTCACCCAATTCCCTTATATTATTGCCTACTGTTAAATTACACGTTAAAACTGCTAGTGGCTATTTTATTGAAGCGCGTGCCTTATGTGATACCGGTGCCCAGGGTTGCCTCATTACAACCGATCTTGTTGTTAATTACCTCAATTTGACCATCTCCCCCTCCTGTGCCCCTGTACGTGGCATAGGTAATATTCCTTTAGTGGTTTCCCGTGGTTCTATTTCCCTGTGTTTTAAACCTTTGTATAATTCCTTCCCTGAGGTGTCAACCTCTGCTATAGTTATAGATGTGATTGCCGGTACGCATCCTGAGTTTGAGTTCCCTGAGTCTGTGTTTTTTCCTAATAGTGATTTTTCCCTTGCTGACCCTACCTATAATAAGCCTGGCCCGATAGATATACTATTGGGTGCTGACGTGTTCGGCGCGCTTTTATTACAAGATAAAATATTTAACTTTAACGGCCTTACTGCTTTATCTACAATTTTTGGTTATATTGTTTGTGGTCCAGTCGCTGCCGATTATGGTGAATTGGAGCCCCCTATGACTGGAATATCCTTATCCCGTCTCATCGAGAGATTCTGGAAGGTCGAAGAGACCCCTCAACCCATGATTGCTAACCCCTTAGATAACGATGGTGAGATTTATAAATAAAACCCGAAACTTACCCGTTGAGCTATCTGTATCCTTATCGCGTTAGCGCGTAGCGTTTCCTTGCGGTCTTCCCTAAGACGACTCTCACTCTTTCTTGACAAAGAAGGAATCATCAGAGTCGGTGGTCGTTTATGAAACTCCTTTAACATTCGAGGAATTAACTACAATTTTTGCTAAAATTGAAGCGGTATTAAATTCCCGGCCGTTATGTCCCTTATCTAATGACCCTAACGATCTAGAAGTTTTGACGCCTGGTCATTTTTTGATTGGCCAACCTCTTAGTGCTTTGCCGGAGTATTCCTATAACAATGTAAAAATTAATCGTTTAACCCGTTTTCAAGTAGTGCAACAGATAACTCAACATTTTTGGTCGCGGTGGCAGTTAGAGTACCTATACACTCTGCAGACTAGGCAGAAGTGGACTGATCCAGTGAATCCTACAACAGTAGGCGAGCTAATCGTCAGAAAAGATGATAATTTACCCCCTTTACAGTGGCGACGTGGTCGCATTTCCCAAATTTATCCTGGTAAAGATAGCGTTGTGCGTGTGGTCGATGTTAAGACATCGACAGGTATCCTAAAGAGAGCCTTAACCAAATTAGTTCGTCTACCTATTAGTTAGCTACTCCCATTTTCTCGTAAACATTAGATGTTTAGGGCGGGGGCTATGTTTGTTCATATATGGCAACCCCGATTAGTTTAGACTCTTGTGCGAACACCCCGCGCGAGCGGTCAGTAGTAGTTAATAGTAGTTGTCGAGTTGGAGTAAAAGGGGCACGTGAGACGGCCGACGCGAGCGCACGTCCTTCCTGAGTCGATATATTAATTAGCGGTGTGATTTTCCCTCAGCCTTATTTGATTTCCCTTTTGTGTATTCCCTCTTGATATTGAACCTGACAAAGACAAACCTACAAAAGATAATAGTGCAAGTAACCCTAAGTGAAGAAGACTAATGTGAAACATTCCATGGCGGCCGTGAACAATCAGTGTTTGTGTTGTGAATTATGAAGATAAGGTACTGTATAATTTCTACTATCCTAAGACCGACTATAAGGTACATAATTAATAAATAACCTCCCCCTCAGCACGCTTCCACAAATGCGGCACACCCTACCCTACATTATTCAATATACATTTTCTGGTAGCAGGGCGTGGTTTCACTATATACTATATACATTTTCTGGTAGCAGAGCGTAGTTCATTATATTCATTATATATACCCTAAACACCGCCTTTGCCCAATGTAATCACAAAAGAACATCTTCAGCCCATAACCGAGAGACTGGATGTTGTGTCATCTGAAATAAAGATGATAAGGCAAGATAAAACGCTTTTACCAGCTGTGAATATAACATTGGATAAAGAAATGGAAGCAGCAGTATGCAAGAAGCCTCCTACCTATGCTAAGGTGGCAGCGAAGCTCCCCTCACCACCAAAACCTAATCATACTCTTATAATATCATCCAATGATCCTCATAGTACCGGTGAAAAGGTAATTGAAAAATTAAGAATAGCTCTTGATACCAAGTCGACCGGTGCTAAAGTAGATCAAGTAAGAAAGGGTCGCAATCAAAAAGTAATTATCCGCTGCGGTACAAGAGAAGATCTCGACCTTGTGCATACTCGAGTCAGGATGGATAAAAACCTAAGAGCAGAAGTTGCAAAGGCCGGTAACCCACTTATTATAGTCAGGGACGTGCTCTCGTATCATAAGGACGTTGAAATTGTGGAAAATATCATAGCGCAAAACAAACATTTACTTAACGGCATAGATATGAAAACAAGTACACTAAAGGTGAAATATCGCAAGCGGGCAAGGAATCCCCACGAGTGCCACCCTATACTCGAGCTCTCACCAAAAATTTACCAAAAGTTCATAGAGGCCGGGAAAATCTACATAGGCCTACAAAGAAGACCCGTTGCTGATCACTCTCCACTGGTACAATGCACCAGATGTCTAGGATTTGGTCACACAAAAGTAGTTTGCAGAGAAAAGGAAGATCTATGTAGTCATTGTGGAGATGTCCACTCATGGGAAAAGTGCCAAAAAAGAATAGAGCGGAAGCCCCCGATGTGTATTAACTGTGCAGAGTCCAAAGTAAAAGAAATAAGTCTTGAGCATAATGCATTCAGTCCCATAGATGCCTGCAATAGAGTTTCTCAAAACGTGCACAACTCAAAACAATATATAAAATTTATCCAGGTGAATTTACATAGAGCTAAGATACCAACTTTGGAGCTGTTGAAAGTGGCAAAAGACATGGACATAGAAATAGCTCTTGTACAGGAGCCGTATGTAGGAAACAGTGGCATTCTGAAAGAGCATCCGGGAACCCGTGTGATACAAAGCACCACACAAAACCAAACGCCGGTCAAAGCCGCTGTAATAATTTTTGGGGATAGGCTTAAGGTAATACAGGACTCTCAACTAATAACTGAGACTGAAGCGGCGGTCGTAGTAGTAGCTGGAAGCTTAAAAATTGGATTAGTATCAATATATCTAGAGGGAGATAAAAACATCCATCCATATTTAAACAGGATCAAATACACATGTGAGACGCTAAATACAGAAAACATCCTAGTGGCAGGAGACGTCAATGGCTGGAGCCATTGGTGGGGAAGTATCAAGGAAGATGAAAGAGGAAGAGATTATAGTGCATTCATAGATGAAATGGGTTTCCATCTCCTAAATAAAGGAGACACACCAACGTTTGAAACGCTCAGAAATGGCAAGATGTGCACAAGCATTATAGATGTTACAGCATGTAGCGAACCTCTGCTGGGAAAAATAGATGACTGGAAAGTGAACAGAAGTCTCATAACTTCCGACCACAACGCAATCACTTTCATTCTGCGTCTGGGGAGATCACTAGAACCCGCAAGGCCACCAACGACGCGTAAATATAATACGAAAAAAGCAAAATGGTCAGACTTCTCAGCCTTTTTCAAGACCCAGTTGGAGAAAAGAATAGTAAATTTGGATTCCATAAAAAAAGCGACTACATCAGCCCAACTAGACGCCTTTATAACATCATATACTGACGCCATAAATTATGCGTGTGAAGAAACCATACCAAAACTTAAAGCCAAAACAGCAAATGCGACACCAATATGGTGGTCATCAGAGCTAGAAGCCCTTAAAACAGATTGTCTAAGAAAAAAGAGGCGTATCAGAAATGCAGCCAAAACAAGAAAAAGTTTCGTGATAGATGAATATGTGAAAGCTAAAATGATATATGCGAGCGAAGTGGATAGAAAGAGTACGCAGAGCTGGAAGGATTTTTGCACATCCCAGGACAAGGAAAGCATGTGGGATAAGATATATAGGGTGATAAGAAAGACGTCAAGATGCAAAGAAGACCTTTTACTTAAAAATCAAACAGGTCTCACCTTAACCCCACAAGAATCAACAGAACTACTAGCAAAACAGTTTTACCCTGACGATGATGTGTCGAGAGATAGGCCAGATCACACTCAAATCCGAGAGCAGGTGAATGATGGCGAAACAATAAAACACCTAAATGATCCACCGTTCACCATTGAAGAGCTAGAGGCGGTATTACATATTCAAAATCCGAAAAAAGCACCTGGTGCTGATGGGTTGACTGCAGATATATGCGTCTACGCAATCCGTTGCGCTAGGGAGGTATTTTTAGCGTTAGCAAATAAATGTTTGGCGTTAACTTATTATCCTACACAATGGAAAATAGCCCATGTTATTATTCTACGAAAACCAGGAAAAGACGATTATACAAATCTCAAATCCTTAAGACCTATAGGCCTTCTTCCTGTTTTGGGAAAAATTGTTGAAAAACTGCTAATAACACGCATACAGTGGCATATTCTCCCAACACTGAATACCAATCAATATGGATTCCTCCCACAACGGAGCACTGAGGACGCCTTGTACAAACTGGTGGAACACCTAAAGCAAGAAATTGATAACAAAAAGATTGTATTGCTCGTCTCACTAGATATAGAAGGTGCTTTCGACAATGCTTGGTGGCCTGCACTCAAATTGGCCCTCATTAAAAAAAAATGCCCTAGTAACCTATATGGTATTATCTGCTCATATTTAACTAATAGAAGAGTGGCGGTCAGTTACGCTGGAGTAGTGTGCGAAAAGCGTACTACTAAAGGATGTATTCAAGGTTCAATTGGAGGACCCACATTTTGGAATATCATATTGGATTCACTGCTGCAATTACTGGACTACCAGGGAGTATATTGCCAGGCTTTTGCTGATGACATAGCGTTAGTCTTTGCAGATCATTCCACACACAATCTAGAGCAAAAAATTAATAGCACTCTGGAGACAGTCGTGGATTGGGGTAAGTGGAATAAGTTAAACTTCGCAGCTCAAAAAACTAACGTTATGTTGCTGACAAGAAAGACTAAGTATGATCCTCCCCACATACGCATGTCGGGTACCACAATCGATCTGGTCAAGGAAATAAAACTTCTAGGACTAGTAATTGATCATAGGCTCTCTTTCAAATCACACGTGTCTGCTCAAATAAAAAAAACTACAAACATCTATAAACAACTAGCGTGCGCAGCACGTGTGTATTGGGGCCTTAACTCTGAAGTCATAAAAACCATCTATGTGGCAGTTGTGCCTATAATGATGTACGCGTCAAGTGTCTGGTTTCGTTCAACGGACTTGCAAGCGATTCGAGATCAGCTTAACGCGCTCCAGCGAGGCTTTGCTCAAAAAATCTGCAAAGCAAACAGGACGGTGTCTTTAACATCCGCACTGTCTCTATCTGGACTGTTGCCACTGGATATAAGAATTAAGGAATATGCGAGTCTTTACAGGGTTAAGAAGGGACTCTGTAATGATTACCTTCCACCTGGAAAGGAGCTTGATGTCGAAGAGAACCGTCTATTCCAGCCACATCCATCAACACAGATAGCAATAGATTTCGAACTGCTTGAGGACTTAAATCCAGAGACCATCAGTCTGCACCATATTGAGGGCGCCCAGATTTTTACTGATGGCAGTAAAATTGAGGGAAAAATTGGAGCAGCCCTATCCAGATGGGAGGGAGGAAAAGAGACTAGTAGCGAAACATTCAGCTTAAATCCGAATTGTTCAGTCTTCCAGTCTGAACTATACGCTTTAACTAGGGCAATTCAAAACGTCGCATCTAGTAAAGATCAAATAGTTAACATTTTAAGTGACTCCAGATCAGCACTGGAATTGTTAAGAAAACCAAATTCAGGCCACACCCTGGTAAGAGTAATAAGAGAAAACATAAAGAAAATAAAAACAGAAGGGAGACGTATTAGACTGTTTTGGCTCAGAGCACATGTGGGTATTGAAGGGAATGAACGCGCAGACGAACTGGCTAAAACAGCGGCACTCACTGGCACAACTCAAGATTATGACAAAATTCCACTGTCATACGTCAAAGGAATCATCAGAGAAGAATCTGTACGTATATGGCAAGACAGATACGAAACGTCACAGACAGGTTCAGTTACAAAGAAATTCCTCCCAGATGTGAGACTGGCATTCACTGTAGCGGGGGCAGCGGTTCTTACACCGTGGCACGTGCAAATGCTGACGGGTCACGGTGGCATTTCTGAATACTTATACCGATTTAAGCTCAAAGATTCTCCATTTTGTGAATGTGATCCAGAAAAAAATGAATCAGTTATGCACATTGTGCTGGAATGTCCAAGATTTGCTGTCTACCGGTTCGAGCTTCAAGCGCAAATCCACAAAGAGCTATCAGAGGCTAATCTGCCAGCTATAATGGAGGATCCTAACTCTCGAAAGGTTCTACTTGCCTATGCCGAAATAGCTTTTAGAATTGCATGTAGTCGGAACAGCACCAGAAATTGCACACAAGAAGGCTCACCTGCTCTACGTACGCTTATAACACAAGCAAGCACGAATCCACAACAACACACGAAACATCAAAACCAGCAATGTGGAAATCCAGATACAACTAGCTACTTACTGCAACAGGCTCAAATCGGGAAACCAGGATTAAAGACCATAAGTGTGGCTCTTTTCATGGGAAAAAAACACTGAAAGGTTGGGCATAAGTTTGTGCCGCCCTAGAAATCATAAATACATCTCGATTTCACCTGGCCTGGCTGTTCTATTGAATGGGAGTACTAACAAAACTGCAATTAGACGCAAAATTTATGAAGCACTACCCGCGAGAATGGTCGGCGATATCACCTGTCGTGTAGTAAAATCAAAAAACAAATCGATAATACTGCTCGATTGGAATGAAAAAACGCCATTTAAGTGGGCTTGTGAACTGCTCAATTTGCTAAGTGAGACAAAAGAACAAGGAGAACGAATAACACTGCGTTACACGATTTTGGTACCCGTTAAACTGATAGCTGTAATGAATAGGTAATGAGCCACAGATAAAATGTTCCAAATATATGCGGTATCCATCACGTCCAGTTTTCGAGGTACAGGTCAATAATAATTTGAACTATTCTCTCTTCGGACGTATAAGAAACAGTTGAGGTTTTCGATGTATTATACTTTTTTATTGTTTTGTTTTATTCATTAATCCTTTCTTTTCGATAACCTCGATATATCTAAACGTATTTTTTTAAAATCTAACATGAATACTGAACGAAGTCGTCGTCGCAACTGCAAAAATGAACCAAATAAGTTTTGTTACGTTTATGGATAGTACATTGTGAAATCACAAACAAAAAATGTTTATGAAAAAGTGAGAAGTGCATATTTACTTTATTTTGGACGCTAAACAAGATAAACCATGGATACCACAGTTTTTTTTTGTGTTTCGTGTGTTTTTTTTGCTCATATCTTGGTTAAAGGGAAACAAAACGTCAATGCCATTTGAATGTGAAACATGAACCATTAGTAGACCCTAAAAATATAATTTTACCACCACTCCACATTAAACTTGGTCTGATGATAAGTTTTGTCAAAGTTATGAACAAGGAGGGAAATGGATTTTTATATTTGAAGACGATATTTTCAAATTTAAGTGACGCAAAATTCAAAGAAGGGATATTCGTGGAACCACAAATACGCACATTGATGAAAGATCCCAACTTTGACAAAAAGCTTAATGACAAGGAACTCGATGCTTGGTTATCACTGAAAACAGTTGTAAAAGAGTTTTTAGGGAACCATAGGGCCGAAAATGCGGAGCAGCTCTTAACAACATGTTAAGAGCATATGAAAAGCTGGGTTGTAGGATGTCGTTAAAAATTCACTTTCTTCATTCTCACTTTTAATTTTTTTTATCTAATCTTGGTGCTGTCAGTGAGGAGCAGGACGAGAGGTTCCACTAAGATATAAAGAAGCTTGAAGAACAATTTCAAGGCCGTTGAGACATAACTATGCTAGGCGATTACTGTTGGCGTCTAAAACGAGAAAAACACAAAAAAACAAAGTTAAAATTAAAAGTATTCTGGGTTTAAATTGTGTGTATTGATTTTTTTTGTACTATTTACACCAAAAAGATAAAAAATAAACTTGAATAATAAAGAAATATCCGGTACATTTTATTAGATTTCTTTATTGTGTTTGAAAATTTTCATTTTTAGCATTATTTGTCACATCTTCATGGAGAAAAAATGAGACGTCATGGAAAGAAAAAATGAATATATTCTTACTAAACGATAGGAATTCATAGGAAACATATCATTTCAAAACGGGTACTTAATATTTTTTTCCATTTGTAACGCAGTGTAATTAGCGTAGACGCCATGGTGGTTGAGTACGAGAGAGGGGAAGTAGCAGACCGACTGGGTTGTATAAAGGCTTCCAAACAGCATGAGGTTATAGTATATGAGGACCGAGGGGAAGACCTTAGCTATCTTAAGCCTGCTCATTTAAGCGTCCAAATGGAATCCTCACCATTGCTTTGTACGATCACTGAAAGTGGCTCAGAACGCGTTCAACGAATGGCGGTAGAAGCTCAAGATAATAGTCCAGACTTGACGAAGAAACAACTAGCGGCAAGATCCATGCGTGGCTCCTTCAGAACTATTATAGAGAGCCTATTGGGTCGAAGGAAACTTCCAGCGCAAAATGAGCAAGCGACGGCAGTGGAGAAGTTCACAAAAGAGTCTGCAAAAGTCTCACCAGTAAAAACCCGATCAAAACCAACAAAGGCAGCAATGGAACAGGTAGAACCACCAAACCTAGTACAAATACGAGAACAGAATGACCACTATAAAAATGCTGTTCTTGAATTTCTTGCCGTCTTAAAGGCCACAATGCAAGTTAAGTTACGGACGTGCGAGGATATTATGCTTGCTTTTCGAGGTGGGTACTCTATACTGGGAGTAAAACTAAAGGAAGCAGAAGCCGCCATATATGATAACAGTAACGGTCAGATCATCGCGGGAATTATGAAGGGTAACTATATGGCAGCATACAGTGCAACATCTAGTTTTGTCGAACTGAATGAAGATGAAACCAGTACAACAGGATACCTCAAGTTTGACACATCTGCCAATGATCCTATAGTAGTTACCGCTAAGTGCACGCGGATAATGCTGGAGGGTAGAATGCTTGAAAGAGCTAAATATCTAGATAGCACTCTGGACTCCGCATATCAGCGTCCGTGGAAGGTCCCCAAGATAAAATGGATCGATGGTGTTCCTGGATGTGGCAAAACATCTTGGATAGTCAAGGAATTTAATTTAGAAAAAGATATAGTCGTTACTAGTACTACAGAAGCAGCTAATGAACTTAGAGAGAGGTTGTCGAAACGTATAGGGAATTTGGTTCAAAGTAAAATCCGCACTATGGCGTCAATACTGGTGAACGGTGCACAAGGAGGATCACAAAAGTGCAATCGTCTGATAGTCGACGAGGCCCTTATGAACCACTTTGGTTCAATAGTACTGGCAAGCATTTACTCAGAGGCTGACGAAGTACTTTTAATAGGAGACCTAAACCAACTACCCTATATAGATCGAGATAACCTTTTTGAAATGTTTTACCGAAGACCATCACGAATTCTCAGCATAAGTGAGAAGCTGTTGTGTACTTATAGAAGTCCCATGGACGTTGCCTACGCTTTACGAGAAGTATATCCTGGCATATACTCTTCAAAAAGGGCAATACATTCCCTTTTTACAAAAAACATCAAGCTGACGCCAATGTCCGGGGATCTTAAAAACACTCTATACCTGACTTACACACAAGAAGAAAAAGAATCTCTGATTAGCCAAGGATGGGGAAAAGAAACAGGTTCGAAGGTCCTGACGATTCATGAGGCGCAAGGCCTGACCAGCGAGACTGTTGTAGTTATTAACAGCAAATCGGTCAAGCTGCAGCTACATGATAGTGTCTCGCATGCGGTCGTAGCAATATCGCGACACACCAACAGCTGCACCTACTATAGCGAGGGCAAAGACGATGCAGTCATGAGACTAATTCGTAATGCGATGGGTGCAACAACTAAAAGCATTGTGGAGTACAACTTGAAGATGGCCATGAAAGACAGGAACGCAGCGGTCACAACTTCAATTATAGCGGACATGCCCTAATATTTATGATATAAGTCGCATCAAAGCTTAGTTTTTGTCATTATTGTGTAACACTATCAAGTGACCTTAATTTATTATAAAATTTAATTTTATTTAACCAAGGATAAAACGTATAGACTTGTGTAATTCGCTTATCATAGCCTTAGTTCTAAGTAATATTAAATATAAAAAAAAATGTAAAGATTATTATAGATGTTCATTATGATAAATATTAATTCTATGTATTAATATAATCAATATTTGTAATAAGAACATATAGTGTAAGTTAAAAAAGGGTACGGACCAAGTGTCTGTAGAGCTAATTATTTTGAAATAAAAAAAAAAAAAAAGGACCTATAATATCAACGTGCAAAAATGCAAATCGCGCGCGCGGCAGGTCAAACTTGCCAAGCGGCGCGGACACATGACGAGTGATCTTTGCACGCTGACAAGTCAGGCACCTCTTTGCCCATTCGCGACAGTCTTTGCGAACCCCAGGCCATATAAAACGCTCAGCTACCAATTTGGCGCTGGTGTTAGCACCTGGGTGACTAAGGTAGTGAAGACTGTCGAAAATCTTCTTTCGTAAAGGTGTTGTCACGAAAGGTCTAGGCGATGGGGTACTGACGTCACAATACAACTCACGTTGACTACCTGGTATTTGCAACTTCGCCAAACGGAGTGAAGACTCTCCGTTTAATATTTCCGTGAGCTCCTGGTTGGAAGCTTGGGACGTGGCGAATTCGTCAAAGTCGACAGGCATCTGCAGTTCGTTTATCCTGGACAAGGCGTCGGCAACGATGTTGTCCCTGCTCGCGATGTGCCTGATGTCAGTGGTGAACTGCGAGATGTAGTCGAGGTGACGAAACTGACGAGGCGAACAGTTGGCTTTTCGCTCATGAAAAGCGTAACTGAGCGGCTTGTGGTCAGTGTACACCACAAAATACCTAGCCTCCAACATATGCCGAAAGTATTTGATACTTTCGTATATGGCCAGGAGTTCACGGTCATATGGTAAATATTTTTGTTGTGAAGGGCTAAGCTTCCTCGAGAAAAAGGCGAGGGGTTGCCAAGCACCTTCCTTCAACTGCTGCAATACCGCACCCATTGCCAAATCCGACGCATCTGTTATCTGTCTGGCTCGTTTTGCATTGCTCAAATGCTAACAGCGTGTCGCCAGTCAGGTTGACAGGTTGGGAACCTTTGACTGAGCCAGTGAGCAATGCGTTTAGCGGGGCTTGAATTTTAGCGGCGTCGGGCAGAAATCGCCGGTAAAAATTCAGCATCGCCAGGAACCGTCGGAGCTCCTTTATGGTTGTTGGCTGTAGGAAGTTGTTAATAGCCTGTACCTTTGCGTCTAAAGGCTTAGTACCTTTAGAAGAGATTCGGTATCCCAAGAACGTAACCTCATCAGCTCCAAATACGCACTTTGAAGTATTGACGAGGATACCGTAATCCTTCATGCGTTGGAAAATTTGTTCCAGGTGAACTTCGTGCTCGGCTTCACTTTTGGAAAAGACCAAGAAGTCGTCCAGATAGCAGTAATAAAAATCCAGCCCTCGCGTCATTTCATTGACAAACCTCTGAAAAGTCTGTCCTGCGTTTCTCAAGCCAAACGTCATATACGGGAACTCAAAGAGGCCGAAAGAAGTGTTAATGGCGGTCTTTTCAATATCGCCCTCGTACACGGGTATCTGGTTGTATGCCTTCGTCATATCGATAGTCGAGAAAACTTTACAACCAGAGATGGAGTGAGCGAAGTCGTGGATGTGCCTAATGGGATAACGGTCTGGTATCGTCCGAGCGTTGAGCTTACGATAATCGCCACAAGGACGCCAGCCATTATCTTTCTTAGGCGTGAGATGGAGAGGTGAAGCCCAGGAACTCTCTGAGGGACGCGTCGTTCCGTTGTTCAGCATAAGTTCAAATTCCTGTCTAGCGATCTTCAGTTTGTCAGGTGCTAACCTGCGAGGGGTACAAGAGATGGGTGGACCAGGTGTGGTCGGGATATGATGTACAGTGTTATGTCGAGGTTTAAGCGGTGTACCTGAAGGACGAGTTATCTCGGGGTACTTACTCAATACGCTGTGGTAACGTGTGTCGCCTGTAAAAAATATTATTTACATTGACGGAAGAAGCATTAGAAGATAAGGTTGTTCAATTATCAAAAAGGCGCTGATTGCGTACATCGACTACAAGGTTGTAAAAATTTAAAAAATCAACACCGATTATTGCCTTCGTAACATTAGCTACAACAAAACGCCAAGGAAAGTTACGCCTTAAGCCTAAGTTTAAGTTTAGCTCGATATAGCCAAAGGTTAAAGGCACTCAGTTGGTAGTCCGTCTTAGTCCGTCGGTCCCGAAGCGCAGCTCGAGGGTACACGCAGAGGTCGCTGCCTGTATCCACCAGAAACTGGGTCTTCGTGTTGCGATCAGTCACGAAGAGACGACTTGAAGGGGAGGAGGAGGGGCAATCTTCCTGACTGACTGCCCCTGGCATTTTTCGCTTTGTTGAAGTCGCATGGCTTCATACATCTGTTCGCTTTTGCACCCAACTTCGCGTGGTACCAGCACATCGGGTATTTACGATGGCTGGAGTTCGACCTCGTTCGTTGACGTGAAGCTGAGCGACGTCGCGGAGATCTATAACGGTCACCTTGTCGACGTGTCGCTCGGGTGTACTTGTCGAGTTTCAACGAGAGCTGTTCCACCATCTTCCTTAGCTCCGCAATCTCGTTGTGCTATGACGAAGTGGAAGCAACAACGCATGGTGACGTAAGCTTTTGGATGCGGTCAGCCAGGTCAGCAAGTTGCTCCAGCGAATGGGAAGGTTGCGATGCTAGTACCGTCTGGATACTTGTAGGTAACCGGTTACACCATATGGTTCGGATAAAATCTTCCGGTACCGAAGGTCCAGCGAGGTCTTGAAGGTGTCTTAAAAATTGGGAGGGTCTCCTGTCCCCGAGTTCCTCGTACGTGAGCAATTGTTTCACCTTCTTTTCGTGAGATGCAGATAAACGACGGATGAGTTCAGTTTTAATCTTGTCATAACGGTTTTTCGCTGGGGGGTTTTTTTACTTTTACACTTTTTATTTTTTACTTAACACTTTTAGCGTATTGCATATCTAAATTACTTATGACGTTGGAAAACTTAACTTGGTCTTCTTCAATGTTATGGCTTTTAAAAATGCCTTCCAATAAAGCGAACCATAATTCCGGATCCTCTGGTGAGAATGGAGGCACCTTAAAACTGTATTTAGGCACGCTCGCTGAAGCACCTTCCGCTGTGACACGTATCTTCCGTGCACGAGGTACAGTAACATGGCCGCTCTTCTGTGACTCGGCACTTTTGATGGAATCACTGCTATCACTCATCTTGATATTCGCGTATTGTTCGGGGTCACCAGTTATGGGTAATGCGTGTGAAGTTGTTTGTAGTAACACGGGTAAATAATGCATAATGCACCGTTTACGTTCGCACAAAAATTTATTATACGAACACACAAATTATAATAAAGTTAAAATCGTCTACAAATTAATAACTAAACAAAGAGGACAGTTCACACTAATATTATACACAACAAAAAAAGTTCAGAAGGAGAAGCGAAAGTGATAGCACGTAAATAAAGTCTATAGATAATAAAATGTTAAGCAAAAATTGTGGTTTAGCGCGTGGAGGTGATTTGCGACTGACGAGCCGTGCGTGTACCAGCGCAGGATCGTCCACGAGTGCACCGCTTAACCGACTTCGTGTAAATGCGAGTGAATATAATTATTTTATATGTGGATTAATGTTTTTATGTTTTTGGGTTAGTGATGCGTAAATGTGATGTGTGAATGATTATATATGTATATATGTATGTTTGTGTTAAATATAATAATTATATAATAAATATTTATATTTATGTAATAGTGTTTATATAATAAATATATATTAAAATATGATAATGTGGGAGTAGCCCAAATGGGCATTAAAGTCCCCAAGAAACACCAACTGCGCTGATGGAAAACGTCGATGGATCGAGTCTGTAGCTTCGCTTAGATAGTTAAGTAGCCTTGTTGTCTCCTGATCTCCGCTATGCGAACGGTAGACACTGGCGTAAACTATTTGGTCAAGGCCAGTATTTACAAGAAGCCATAACACTGAAAGGTCAGGAACCTCTAAGATACGAAGACGCTGACAACAGATCACGTCTCTTACGTACACGCACACACCTGCGTGGGCACGGAATTGACCCTTATGGGCATCCAGAACTCTCACTCACCTGACGAAACACAACAGCATAAAAATGCTGCTGTTTCACGACGATATTCTGTGAGAGCGTGGTAATTACCCGGTTCGAGCCTGGCCCTTTTGAGCTACTGTTGTCATTGTAGTTTGGCTCTACCACTTACAAACGTACACGTAGAAACAAATACATACATACATACATAGCTTCATGCTCTATCCCTAGCGGGGTAGTCAGAGAGGACGGAGCGCCAAACGCTGCGGTCCCTGCATACCTCTTTCGCCTCGTCCACTGTCATTAACCTCTTCATGCATGCTCTCAGGGGAGTTCTCATGATTTTTACGTGACCTTCCTCCAGTACCTTCGATACCGTGTTTTCGAAAGTCAACCGAGGTCTCCCCTTACCTCTCTTACCACTCACTTTTCCATCATATATCTTTTTCATTCTTTCGTCACTCATTCTTTCGACGTGCCCAAACCATCTGAGCACGTTCCTCTTCATTCTTACTGTGACATCCTCGCTGGTACCTACCATCCTGTGTACCTCTTCGTTGCGGATTCGGTCAGCTAAGCTGACTCCGCATATCCTTCGAAGAGATCGCATCTCCACAGCATTCATCTTTCTTTCATTCTTCTTCTGTAATACCCACGTTTCACTGCCATATAACAGCGTCGGAACCAGAACTGCATTGTGTACGGCCAAACGTGCAGCGACGTTGACGTTCTGCCGTCTCAACAACGCTAAGGCACCGTTCATTCTGTTACCGGCAGCAATACGTCTTTCAACATCCATTTCGTATCTACCATCTCTACTTAACATACTTCCCAAGTATACTACTTCGTTCACTTGTTCTAATAATTTTCCATTCACGAAAATCTTGCATTCTGTCCTTTCCTCGTCTCTTTCAAATACCAGAACCTTTGTCTTACTTGCATTCAGGCTTAGACCATTAGTTTCACACCCGTCTTTCAGAATGGTGACCAATGCCTGCAACTCGCTTTCTGATGATGCAATAAGCACTGCATCATCTGCGTACAACAAGCAATTTACCTTCAAGTCACCCACTTTTACACCCATGTCACTTACCAGTAACAGTTTAGTTAAAGTATTAACAAATCTCTGGTAGCTATCTCAGTTTGACTTTTAGTATGTTATTGAGATCGGCCGTTAGTGCATCATCTATCGGCCGATCTCAATAACATACTAACAGTCAAACTGAGATAGCTACCAGAGATTTGTTAATACTTTAACTAAACTGTTACTGCCGTTTCAATAACAAAAGTATAGCAACGATAACTTTAGTTAAAGATAGATTTTTTTTTTTTTTTTTTTTTAGCTTCACGCTTTTATCCCGCACATGGCAGGGTAGGCAGAGGGAACTGCAGGAACCATACGAACCTAGTGTTAAGACACTCCGTTATTTAGTCCCTGCTTACTTCGTCCCCGCTTTCCGCCGTTTTTCGAGGCATTGCGTGTTGAGTGGCGGAACTCAACGCCGCGCTTTGCCTTAGTTGCCAGAGCGAAGAAAATGGAAATAGAAAAATCCATCTTCTCCGACTGGGGATCGAACCCAGAAACCGTCGCGTTAGCCGCGTTACAGGCAGACGTTGCGCCTCTGCGCCACGACGATAGTATTCGATATCTTCAGTTAACGTATCCCTCCGAAGCGTTTCGTTGCATGCATGTAACAATACGACTGTATGATTAAAGTTATTATTATTTTGAATGTTTTTTATATGAAAATATAGGTAAAACCTATATTGTTCTTCCTAGAAATATATATTTATGTTATTTTGCACAAATATGTAAATTTAGTAAATTATATCATGTTAAAATGGTACGAAATGTAACGTTAACGAAACGCATTGATATTTGACATTTATTTGACAGCAGATGACAGTATTCAAGATTGAAAAAATATAAATAAGAAAAAAAAGTTAAAATTTATTACTAATTCAAGTGTTTCGCGTAAAAGGTTATAAATAATGATTAATGTCAAGTGTTTCATGTGAAATATTTCAAATAATGTGAGTTTGGATTAGGCTTGTGCTTTTCGTTATTGAGCCATTTGTAAAATATTTAAGACCGATATGTTCATTCTGAATTGAGATGTTTTAAAAGGCAAACGATTAAAATTTTAAAGCTACTTCGAAGATGGCTGATTAAGTAAGTATTTTCTTTTATATATTGCTTTTAATTTTTGTTGTCAAATTGAATGTGATTGATGAAAATTGGAACAAATAGTTATTTATTCTTGTCATTTCACTTTATTTTTAGATTAAAGCGAAAACGCTGACCAAAGACAGCATCACTGCTACTCTACTGCTACCAATAATAAATTAAAAGAGGAAGCTTGGAAATCTATTGTGTAGGAGTTTATTGTTATAACCAGACACATATGGCGTCTGAAACAACTTTGTTTGAAACTTAAAAAAGCAGCAAGTAAACAAAGTGCATTAAAAAGGAACATAACCATAAGGTCTGCAGTTCTACCTGTTATGATGTAGACATTTAATTCTGATTTTTTTTGTAATACTCTCAATAAAACTTGTAAGATCACATAACTATTTTTAAAATTATAAAAATATCTACAAAAATGATGTTCTATTTACACAGTAATATTAATAATATACTAAATTTTTTTTAACATTCATAATGGAATTTAAAACGCAAATGAATAAAGATTTATGAGTCTTATTTACAAATTTATATTTCTATGATTTGTTTTAGTGTGAATGGTAAAGGAATATTAATAAAATGCTATTTAAGTATGTAATATACATAGTTAATATAATATATATTTTTACAGTTAACAAACGCAGGAAGGTTTCAGAGGAAGTCTGGAAGTAGTGTGGGATAAGGATTTAGGAGTAGCAGCTTAGATTCAGGCAAAGACTGAAAAAGTATTGCAGAAAAGTTAAATAAATAGAGTTACAAAATAAAAAAAAGGATTTAGAATGCTTAAAATTAGAATTAAAAATAAAAACATTAAAATAGTATATTGACTGAGGTATAAATTTATTGATAATTGTTTTTATAATTTGTATATAAATAAAGAAGTATATATATGATCCTTGTTTTTTTATTATCCATCCATAAGGTAAATTTTCTTTATGTACATTTATTTAAATTTTAATATTCATTTGATATTTTATTTTCACTATTTCAATTTTGCATATTAATTTAGAATACATACTTACTCATCTGAAAAAGAAATACTTGATTATTTAGTATACTATAAAATATTATGTCTACATCAGGTTCCACATCATTAATATTATTTTACTGGCAAATATTGTGTAACACTGAAGTATTATTAATAACAGCTTGTGTTGTCTCTAATGAAAGGTGATTTTTTAGTGATAGTACTAGAAAACACCTTTTCCATACACCAAAACACCTGAAAAAATAAATGATGTATCTATGTGCAAACAATTGTTGAAGTAATAGTTGTAATATAAATCTTTTTATAATATTTCTATTCTTAATCTGTGCTTCATTATAATGATTCTCTGTGATAGTTGTTGGATTAAGCAGAGGTATTAATAAGTATGAAATATTTTTGAAGAAGCCATCTTCACATTGCATTAGGTGCTACAAATCATATAAGTTAAGAGTTTAACATTGAATCATTATTTAATATATGTAATTAATAATTATCTTCAAAATATACTTTTAAAAATTGAGTTGTTGAATATTGTAGCGTCATGATCATATTCTGGCCAAAGTAACCACATTCTTAATTTTTTCTTTATTTTTTATTTATTTGCTTTATTTACATTAAATAAATAAATCTGCCTTTATATATATATAACTTTTCTGTTCCTTTAGTCTTCTCCTATATTTGAATCTAAAACATAATGATACAGTGTAATGATACAGTTCTTAGTGAAATAGTAAGAAATCAAGAAAATAAAAGGTTTTATCTACCAGGTGACTGTATGTGTACAATCTATTGCACCAAATACTTTAGGAAACCCTGCAAGGACAAGAAAGGCAGGCTGGGTATTTTCTGTAACTTTAAACATATTCTGAGTATAGCCCAGCTATTACACATGATACGTCGGCCAATGGCGTTCTGCTAACTATTATAGTAACATAACATAAATATAGTTAAAGTAATAGAATTTTGTACTTACCGAGAGGATTCTCAGTAGGGTTGCCAACTTTTTTTCCAAAAAAAAACGTATACAATCATTTGAAGAGGAAAAAAATAAAGTATTTGAAAGAAAAAAAAGTATTTTTCAAGTTTTATGTTTTATTTGTCTTAAAAACGTATTGTTGTGTGCTTTTAGCACTTGTTAACAATCTTGTGTTATTTTTAAATGTTTCAAAGCATCATTTAAATTTAAATCAATAAACAATTCGTTTTTGATCAAATTTATTGACGCTCTATTTCTCTCTTCTTGCCACTTGAGATTCATTACTGAAAAAACTCTTTCAGTGAAAGCTGAAGTGGCGGAAATAGAGAGTAAATAAGAAATAATTTTTATTATATTTGGTAAGCTATCAAAATCATTTTCAAGAATATATTGCCATTTGTCAACTGTACTTTTCTCTGAAAATTCTTTATCATTATTTGTACTTTTTCTTTGAATTTCTTTAAGTGTGATTGTCTCAGAATATAAATTGTCCATTGTAATATTTAATCTGTCTTGTAATTTGGCTTTAATAATTACCATTTCAAAATGTTCAAATTTAATCTCATTTTTCAAAGACATGTTAGGAAGTATTGAAAGCCAAATATCTTCACTAATATCAAACCATTTTGTCCAATAACTTATGCTCATATCAATTAAAAGTAAAAAATTACTGATAACTGTATTGAATGTTTCGTGTGATCCCATTCAGGTTTATACTTTTGTAAGACTTTGGTCATTTTAGCTTTTTTAGGAGTCACTGGTGTTTCATTCTCAGACTCACTCGTCATTTTAAGCAATTGTTTTCTTTAATAATAGTGAATTAAACAAACAAAAACAACATCGAAGAAAACAACGTACAATTTTCAAATTTTTCAATAACGTCGATAATTCGATATACACATATATGTACGTCACATCTGTCACTGTCACATTCACACACATCCGACATCTAGTATTTCGTATCAGTAATTAAAAATCGTTTTCATAATCTGTTTAGTGCCGTTAAATATTAGGTACCCAACTTATTCATGATTTTGCGCACAGTAAAGGTTGAAAATAAAGTATTTTCACATACTTTATGGGTATGCAAAAGTATAAAGTATAATTACCAAAAATAAAGTAAGATACGTTATTATAAAGTATGGTTGGCAACCCTAATTCTCAGTGATGGTAGAAGTATTTATTTAATTTAATAAATAGTTCATCAACACTAGTTTTATTTTGTCTGAATTTAAATGTAAATTCAGTTCTGCGATTATTTTTTTTACTTTCTGCAGATTCTATATTTGCATTAGAATCAAATACACCGACCACATACATTTCGTTATCACTTTCATCACTAAACAAAGCTATTATTTTTATTAAATTCGCAATTTAAATCTGTAACTAACGATAAATCGCCCGAATTCGGGCGATATCAAAATTGTTGACAGATAGTATTTAAAACAAACTAAAGTTAAATGACAGAGCGTTATTGAAACGCTCTACGTTTAGTTTGTATGGAGCTATATATCTCTGGTAAGCAGCCGGCCCTCTCAAAGATAGTTTAAATTCGGAGATATAAATTTCCAAATTAAAAATTGGTTACCGCCAGTAGGTGAAACGACACATTTGCGTTTCAATAAACAAAGATAGATCAGAATTTATATCTTCGAGTTTTAACTATCTTTGGGAGGGCCGACTGCTTACCAGAGATATATAGCTCCATACAAAGTAAGCGTAAAGCGTGTCATATATATATATATATGTATATATATATATATATATATATATATATATATATATATATATATATATATATATATATATATATATATATATATATATATATATATATATATATATATATATATATATATATATATATATATATATATATATATATATATATATATATATATATATATATATATTATATATATATATATATATATATATATATATATATATATATATATATATATATATATATATATATATATATATATATATATATATATATATATATATATATATATATATATATATATATATATATATATATATATATATATATATATATATATATATATATATATATATATATATATATATATATATATATATATATATATATATATATATATATATATATATATATATATATATATATATATATATATATATATATATATATATATATATATATATATATATAATATATATATATATATATATATATATATATATATATATATATATATATATATATATATATATATATATATATATATATATATATATATATATATATATATATATATATATATATATATATATATATATATATATATATATATATATATGACACGCTTTACGCTTACTTTGTATGGAGCTATATATCTCTGGTAAGCAGTCGGCCCTCTCAAAGATAGTTAAAACTCGAAGATATAAATTCTGATCTATCTTTGTTTATATATATATATATATATATATATATATATATATATATATATATATATATATATATATATATATATATATATATATATATATATATATATATATATATATATATATATATATATATATATATATATATATATATATATATATATATATATATATATATATATATATATATATATATATATATATATATATATATATATATATATATATATATATATATATATATATATATATATATATATATATATATATATATATATATATATATATATATATATATATATATATATATATATATATATATATATATATATATTCAAATAAGGTTGAGGGAAAATCACACCGCTAATTAATATATCGATTCAGGAAAGACGTGCGCTCGCGTCGGCCGTCTCACGTGCCACTTTCGACAACTCGCGCCGGCTGTTCGACAAAGACTCAAAAAAAACTATTCTTATTCTTAAATATTTAGCAAAAATCGTAGTTAATTCCTCGAACGTTAAAGGAGTTTCATAAACGACCACCGACTCTGATGATTCCTTCTTTATCAAGAAAGAGTGAGAGTCGTCTTAGGGAAGAGTTTTAACAAACTCAGCTCATCAGAAAAACAATACGACTGTACTATTTTTTCTAAATACAGGAGGGCATGCCTTCTTTCTGGGGTAGATAAGAAAAAAGATAGCTCAACGGGTAAGTTTCGGGTATTATTTATAAATCTCAATCATTTCAGATATGCCTTTTTTCTTGCCAAATATCGTTAATAATGGCTTGTGATCCGTTTTTAAAATAAAAGGTTTGCAACATCCGTATACGTACTGATGAATTTTTTTTAAACCGAATATAATCGCTGTTGTCTCTTTATGCAATTGACTATAGTTCCGTTCAGTAGCCGACAAAGAACGCGACGCGAATGCCAGCGGTCTCTCGACGCCGTCGGTGCTAATCTGTGACAACACTGCGCCCAAGCCTACGGGGCTCGCATCTACCGCAAAAGTCAGCTGTGCGTTAGGATCGAAATGAGTCAGAACTCGGTCGGACGATAATTCGCTTTTAATTCTTTTAAATGCAGTTTGTTGTCTATCGCCCCACTCCCAGCGTTTTGACGATCTTAAAAGTTCACGAAGCGGGCTTAATATTGATGACACGTTCGGCACAAAATTTCTATAATAATTTACCATACCCAAAAATCGTTTTAACTCCGTGCAATTATTAATAGCTACTACTTTTTCTGGACATTTATGTAATCCCGTCGCATCGATTATGTAACCTAAGTAATTAATACTTTTTTCAAAGAATGCACATTTATTCTTTTGTAATTTTAAACCGGCCTTACTTAAACGTTCAAACACTTGTTGTAATCGTTCTAAATGTTCAGATTTGTTAGACCCCGTGATACAAATATCATCAAGAAAAACTGATACGCCGTTTATACCTACTAATAAGTTTTCTAGTGCTCGCTGAAATATCGCTGGTGCATTCGTTAAACCGTACACTAAACGCGTATACATAAATAAACCTTTTGACGTATTAATAGTGGTAAGTGGAGTAATTTACCGGGACTAAAATGCCGCTTTGAACTAATCTACTAATTTCCGATTCTACTTTGTCTTTTAATGAAAATGGTAAAGATCGAGCTTTAAAAAATTTTGGCTTGGCTCCCTCTTTCAATTCTAATTTTACCTCAAACTGATTAAAACAACCCAACCCATCCGTAAATAGATTATTAAACTTATTTAACAGTAATCGAACCTCATTATCATTGCAATTGCTCGCAGTTAAGTTGTTGTTATCAGTTGACAATGTTATGTTGAAGCTAACCATAAAATCTCGTCCCAACAATGGTGGACCGCCATTTTGAATTACATACAAAGTTATGTTTTCTGTTCGGTTTAGATAAGTCATTTTAACATCAAAACAACCCAATGGTGAGATTTTATGACCGTTATAAAAACAAATTTTTATGAAACAGTTATCTAAGGGACTATGACAAAAAAATCTTTTATAAATATCATCAGAAATCACACTTGTACTTGATCCTGTATCAAGCTCCATGTTTAAATGTATGTTATTGTTAATTATTACTGATAATAAGATAGGACTGTAATTCACACACCTCAGAGTAAATAATTGGCACTCTTCACAATTAGCGTCACAACTGTCCGGTTCCTTTGATTCTAACTGCGTATCCAACTTATTATTGTGAAAATTTCTCCTCTTAACTTCACAAACTTTCTTAAATGACCTTTTTCGTTACATTTTTGGCACCTATAAAACCTATATCGACACTTTTCTGCAGAGTGATTTTTAAGACCACACACAGTACACTGTGGCTTCGCGAACTCTCGTCCGGTCGCAGATTTATTGCCGCCAGAGCGTCCCGCGCTCGTCCGGTACAACTGTTCCTCCTTCACGTTCACGTCGACTGCTTTGCTGGCCGCCATGTTTCTTGCCTTGCGGGCGCACGCTGCTTATTGCGCCAGCTTGAGAGCATTTGCAAACGTTAATTTAATAGCGTCTTGCTCGAATAGGCGATCTCGTTCTGGACCCAGGATTAACCCGATGACGAAACGGTCTCGTAGTATCGTGTCCAGTGCCGGTCCAAACTCGCAATAGGCGGCTAAGCCTCTTAATCTAACCGCCCAGTCTTCGATTGTCTCCCCTTCTTGCTGTACTGCATTGTAAAAATTGTTTTTATCTGCAAACGTCGATCTTCTCGGTGTAAAATGTTTCTCCAAAATTTCGAGTAATTTTTTAAATTCCACTGCTTCTACGATTTGCGGGTGTATTAAATTTATTAGTAAGCGATAGGCTTCATCCGACAAATGTGTTAATAGTACCGCCCTTTTTTGATCTTCCGTCATCACATTGTTTAACATTAAAAACTGCTTCAACTTGCTGCTAAATATTTGCCAATCATGAAACTTGGTGTCAAAAGTGGAGAGATTTCCAACAAATCCAGACATGTTCATCTCAAATTTTCTTTTTTTTTTTTTTATTGTGGGTAGAAACTCGTCGCCACTGATATGTATGCGGTTTAGAATAAAAGAGATGGTACTGTTGCAATGGTCACTTTATTACTCTCAGGTTATGCGGTACATCAGCTATTTATAGACACACACACACATACGCACAAGGCACCATAATACAGTGTGCGTAGACAGCATATACATCAGTCTTAACATAATTCATAAATGCTTTACTATAGTTATATGTTTTTTCACTATATATAAGTTCATATAACCTTTGTCTACTCTTATGAATTCCCACAGTCGCCCAATCCTTAAATGACAGGAAACCCTTGGAATCAATTGTTTTGGAAGTGAATATAGCATTAAATTCATTTTTAATAATTTTAAAAAAATTACTATAGAGTATGTTTGGTTTATTATAAAATTTTAGATATTTAAGTTTTGCTGCTATATTACTTCCAAATTTTTCTATACGACTAGTTGTCATAGGTACAAAATTAATTTTACGCTTATTACTAATTTTATTTTTGCCAAAGTAAAATAAAGCCATCTGTCCGCAGTGAACAGAGCTTAACATGTTAATTGTTGATTTCTGTTTTGGTACAGCATTTGTAAAAATATTATCAATGAAAGTAGCTTTACAGTCAGTAATTCTTGTTGGCTCTAAAAATAAATTAACTAGGATATAGTATATACTTATTATATGAATTTAGGATATACTTATTACATGAATTTAGTAAAGACCTGAATCTAGTGGCAGTGGTGGAATTATCTAACAAATTTATATTAAATCACCACATATAACTATGAATTTCTTAGATCCAGATAATTTTACAAGGATTTGTTCTAAAATTGTTTCAAAGTTTTCATACAACCCAGTGGGAGGTCTGTATACACTTACAACAATAAAATGCTCAAACTCAGCACAGGCCATTTCAATAGTCTGCTCAACAGAGAGGCTCACAATATCTGTGCGTTCTTTATATTTGTAATCTTTTTTTAAAATTATTAAAGAGCCGCCGCGAATGGCTTTTCTCGGCTGTACATACTAGCTACTTGGTGATGACTGAAATTAAAAATAGCTTCAGATTGCCGAAGCCAGTTTTCAGTAATACAAAGGACATGAATCTTATTACAGTTTAAAAATAACTTAATTTCTAAGGTTTATTTTTAACATGCCTTGTAAGTTTTGATGCACCAAGTTTGTATCATTATCATTACAAATTGTGTTTGTTTTTACATTTTTATTAACTTTAGCTTTATTACAATGTGACATTTTGGCAGAGATGGCCTCTTTTGTCTTATTATTTAATTTAAATTATTTGGATCGGATTCCAAGGTATATTTAAAATCATCCTGTTCAAAAGGAACAGTGGTCTTTATAGCCATAATATTGGCTAAGTTAAATTGTAAAAAATATGATAGCATATTAGCTATCTGTCTTTTATAAAAATAAGATAGGTGCAGCCTATCACATGTCAAGTTATTATTTTTAAATACATTGTTAATGTCAATTAATAATATCTTGTTTTTACTATTATTTAAAGTTACATAATTACTGTTAGTCAATATATGTAAAATATTATTTAAATTATATCTAATATTATTTTCTTTTGGCAACTTCTTTATATAAGGAAATGTGAACATAATTACTTCTTTAACGTTTAAATTTATTAATTGAGAATGATATTCTTGTAATACTTTTCTATTCACATTTCCCCTTCCCCCAATCAAAATAATTAAAATTGTATTAGGACAATGAGTATTAGAAAAAACTTTACTCATAATTTGGGAATATGTAGCTCCCGGCATACAATAATTTAACACTGAATGTCCTTTACAAATGCTATTTAAAATCACACCCATATTTTTCCCCAGGTTATCACTATATATTTTAATATTACTGTCTTTGGCTGGGGATGTGGGTAGTGACTTCCTAATCCCTAAGAAGCTGTCCTGAGCTCCCCCCACCTGAGATTGACAAATTATTTCTGGTATCTGCCGTGGAGGGCTAGATGTGGGCACTTGACACTCACAGACATAATTTTTTGTGAGTGACTCAAACCGCTCTGAATTCTGATGACATAGCTTAACCAGCTATCCATAGCAGATATGTGCTCTGTAATCTCTCTCTGAGCACATTCATATTTACCAGAAATTGTTTTTAACTTATTATGTAATGTGGTAATCTCAAACTGTAGGGAATTCACCTCAGCCTCATGTAACAAATTATTATTTTTCATTTCTTGTGAACACTTGTTTAAAGTATTTCTTATGTCATTTCTCTCATTATACAATCTGGTGTAATTTTTACACACATCTTTAATTTTTAATAGGCGCTGGGTTTTTTAATGTACTTATTTATTTTGATATATTTTTTTAATTTATTCTTACTGAGAGGCTGCTTGGAAGACACAGAGTCATCACCAGTCAAGTCTATTGTAGACATGTCATTTTTATAGGTGATAACAGGGGAAACAAGAGAGGGTGCATTCTCAACCAGCTCCTCAAATAAGTTCGTATCGTTTTAAATATATCGTTATAATAGTATCGCTATAAATGCTAAAGTTAACATTCTCTTAACGAAGTAAATCGAATCTATGACAATATATTAAGAATCTATGACAATTATAATCGAATCTATACCATTATATATTTACATTAAATTTTTTGCATTTTTTTTAATTTTTTTTTTTTTGCGTTTTTACTCTTTAAACAAAAACAAATAGGCTTGAGGTAGTTAATTATACAAGAATAAAATAAAAATGTGAGGTATTTCGGAAAATGTAATTATGCGTATGCATCAGGCATGTTGCTACAGCATGTTCACTTTTTGATAATTTATTATTATATTATGTTTTATAGATGTTACTTGATGCTTATAGGTTTTTAAAGTTAGTATTAATTTAAATGTAATTGAATACGATATGTTATATTTTGTATAAATCAATCATTAAAAAGAAAATATTTTTTTAATTTTTGCTTAATATTACATGAGGTAACTGTATCTCCTAGTGATTTCGGTAGTTCATTAATTAATCTTGGTAACATGAAATCTGTTGTTCTTTTACCATAATAATGTATAGTATGGGTTCACCCATACATTAACATAATTTCATTGTACGTACACATTCATAAGCATATATAAATGTAAGCATCGCTATAATTAAGTCAGTATCAATAAAGCGTTCAAACAAACAGGTCGTTCTCATTACCTAAACGCGATACTCACAAACCGGCTGGCCTCCATAAACTATCAAATCTATATGGTGTGTGGTACCAAACCCATACATCGTTTTGGTCCTTCGAGCATTTTTTGACCACACGCGCGGGTTGGTCGAAGTGCGAGACTAAGGCCACGTGTCGCACAGCGATTGACTTTAACGTATGGAACAGTGACTGTAAGGTGATATAAATCCACTTTCATGTGACAACCATACAACATCAAGCATAGCATTTACATCAAGCAAGAATATCAACTCGTCGCGGACTCAGTTCTGTGATCATGACTTTGCTTTTCTTTATGACCACCATATCCAGCACATATTCGACTTCAAATATAACTAAATTTAGAGACAATCAAGGTCTATACTTCGATAAGTTTGGAGATATGCAAATAATACGGGACGATTGGAAACTTATTCTATATTACAATATGGAACCTTATTGGGAAGGAATAACAGCCATTAATAAATATAAAAAATCACTCGAACAAACCTGCAAAACAATAAGAAATCAGACACGATGCGAGTTACTATTATTGCAATTACGTCACGGGTGCGATGAACTGGAATATTACAATCAGCTGTTACTTGGTCAGCATAATTTGTCTTCGTCGGCAAGGCTGCGGCGAGGTCTTATCGACGGTGTCGGCTATCTTGCAAATAGCCTGTTCGGAGTACTGGACGCAAGATTCGCAGAACAATATGAAAGAGATATCACATTACTTCGTACTAACCAATTAAACTTAGCATCATACTGGAAAAATCAAACTTCTATAATTGAAGCTGAAAATAACGTTCTTAAGCGCGTGGAGTACACAATTAGCAAGCAGTACAAAATGAATAATCAGCACATTAATTTATTGGATCAATCGACAAATATGTTTCAATCAGAAATTCAAAATATAACAATAATTAATGAAATGCTCGCAGGATTTATCATCGGAAGTAACATGCTTAATAATCTAAAAAATTTACAGAGCACGTTACTAGACACTGTTACAGATATATATCACGGTCGATTCAATCCACATTTAATAACACCTAAGCAGTTGGGAGAGCAGCTTGGTACCATAGCTAGTCAACTATATAAAGACGTGACCTTGCCAATACCCAACATACATACACAAACAAATAAAATTTATAAATTGATTCAATCGAGGGCAAGAATATTAGAAAAATATTTAATCATAGAGATAAGAATACCATTGGTAATTAGAGATACATACGAAATATTTCGTATTATTCTAATACCTAATAGAAAGGTAAATAAGATGGTTAGCATTATACCGTTATCGAATTATGTAGCAATAAACTTAAAAAGGGATACTTATATAACTTTATCTCAGAGCACTATCAATTCGTGCATAAATTTTGATAAGTATTTATGTCACATAAGTAGCCCAATTTATAACATAATGAGTGACAAGGAATTTTGCCAAACTGAAACATCAGAATGCAAAGTATCTATAACCACATGCAAAGATTATTGGATTGAGAGTTATTCCCCAAACACATATATTTACTTTTGCTGTAACGAATGTCAGCTGCGATCTATATGTGGTGATCAAATTACGACTCATAAGCTTACGCGCGCTGGCATATTTACATTAGACGGCGATTGCACTATTAAGTCAGAATATTTTACGTTATTATCACATAACACAAAATCAAGTGAAATGCATTTAAACGCACAGATATTTGTACCGGTGATAGCACCAATAAATAATATCATGAATATATCATTACCTGCCCTAACATTATCCAACTCTTCTGAGATTCAAACGCAAATTAAGAGCATTGAAAACAAATTGGAAGTAATGAAGAAAACTGAACCTTTACTAGACAGAATAACGTTTCATGACGTACATCATTATACTGCTATATATATTTGCGTCAGCATAATAGTAATAGCTGCGCTGTTGCTCGGCTGGAGGCGTCTTCGTAGGCCAACCCAGCCTGGGCCAGCGGCGCAGACGGCGAAGATGTAACTAGCAGTTTCGGCAGTGCCTTCAGAGGCGCCGCCGACGGCATCGAGCGATAGTGAAAAGTGCAGTGATAAACATATAAAGTGCAGTGAATTTCGTAGTGCGCGTTATGTGAACAAGGCAACATCGCCTATGTGTACCAATCGCGATAGGTCAAATAATGCACACATTATGATAGAGACTTAAAAACTGTAAACTTTTAAATATTATTTATATTATCTAATTTTATCTTATATTTCATCTGTACTGTTTGCTTCTCTTAAATATTACTTATGTTATCTTATATTATAATATAATTTGTATACCTTTATAGCATTGTATAGCATTTATATTTTTTTTTCTTTGTATTTCTTCCTGTCGGGAGTATGTATGGGTTCACTCATACATTAACATAATTTCATTGTACGTACACATTCATAAGCATATATAAATGTAAGCATCGTTATAATTAAGTCAGTATCAATAAAGCGTTCAAACAAACAGGTCGTTCTCATTACCTAAACGCGATACTCACAAACCAGCTGGCCTCCATAAACTATCAAATCTATATGGTGTGTGGTACCAAACCCATATATCGTTTTCCTATTGTTTTAATTGTGTTATTTGAGATAGACCTTGTACGTATTTGGTGTTGAACAAAATTTTTGTTAAATCGGAATAAGTTTTCTTTTAGTAAAATAAATTTAACCTTATCATAAATTGATAGTACTTTGCAATATTTAAATAATTTATCTTCGTCGTGGTTGTATTTCTGTCTCACTGAATAGGGCACGAAAGTTTTAAGTGTTCTTACTTGTATGTTGTAAATTTTACTAAGGTGACTTCTAAATGTTCTCCCATAGCTACCGAGCCCATAATCAATTATGCTGTCCATCAGCGCTGTGTATAATAGTAGTTTAGTTTTAAAGTGCAATTTATTTTTAATTATATAAAACTTTGCAGCTATAAGGTGAATCTTTTTACATACATGTTCTATGTGTTTGTCCCAATTAAACCTTCTGTAAATGATAACTCCTAGATACAAATGGGCTTCTACTTTTTCAATTGCATTACATTTACATGCCCTTATATTAAGGTGCATACATGTCATGAGATATTAATTCATAATCCTCGGGTATTTTTTTGTGACTTGAGCATATGTGAAGCAGTTTTGTTTTCTGAGAATTTATAACCAAACCTACATCGTGAGACCACTTGCATAGCATATCAAAATCATGTTTAAGGTTGTCTATAGCTATCTTGATATCTATGTCAGCTGCTACTAGGCATGTATCATCTGCATATTGAAAAAGTTGACATTTACTTATTACATGCTGCAGGACAACTTCATTATCTGGCATATAACATCTGCCAGATAATGAAGAGGTCCTAGTAGAGAGCCCTGGACTGTTCCATGATTCACATTTACTTTGTCACTATATTGATCATTAACTTCAACCACATACGCCCGGTTAGATAAGTAACTAGCACACCATTTAAGCAGAGGTCCTCTAACCCCTGTACTCTCTAGTTTTTCAAATGCTTTGGTATAGTCAACAAACACCATTACAGTGTGTTTTTTGTTTTCCAGGGAGATATTTACATAGTCGGTTAAATTTGATAATAGCTGTGTTGTACTTTTATTTGGTTGAAAACCAAATTGCTGAGGAGAAATTATATTGTTATTTTTGTAAAATTCAAATATTTGATTACATATAAACTTTTCAATGATCTTATCGATTGCTGGCAAGAGCGATATAGGGCGGTTATTGTTATAATCTTGCTTGCATCCTTTTTTGAAGATTGGTCTTACTACTCCAATTTTAAGATCATCTGGATAAGAGCCTGAAAGAACACTTGTATTAACTAACCTACATATCACTTTAGCAATGTTTGTACCTATAAATTTAATATCAACAGGTCTTATATTATCAAATCCCGCGGATTTTTGAGTTTTAATACTATTTATGATTTTGCTTATATGCTTTAGTTCAGCTTTTTTGTATATAATTGATATAATTGTTGGTTTTGTGTATATGTTTTTGTCTAAAAGTGGTGTGTTGCATCTTAAAATTATGTTTTTTACATTTTTGTCGAAGTGTTTGGCATAGTTATTTGTAATTATTTTAGTATCATCATTAATAAAAGCCTTTGTAATTACACTGTCTACTGAATGTTTAATCCTTCCTAAGGCCTTAGCCAAAAACCAAACGCTCCGTATCTTTTCCATAAAGTGCTTCAGCGATAAAAGTTATAGATATCGCTAACTTGGTAGCCAACACATGTCAACATGAAACACTTCATCTACAGTGTCAATAGAAGACATCGATAATATTGTCTGTGATTTGCGTTTTTTGAAACGTCAAGTGAAGATTGTAACATCACATATTTCAATGTTGCATGTGTAAGAATTTAATGTTTACCAATTTGATTAAAACAGATTAAAAAAATACACTTCTGAAACAAATTTTAATAGAAATAGAAAATGTAAATTTAAGTATATGTTATAAAACGTAGATAATAGTCAATTAAAATAATTAAAATTATTAACCGATGTATTCAAAATTATTAATGTTGAAAAATAAAACGAAAATAATAAAATTTCGTAATATAATCGTAAAATTTATTACGTGATTATTAATTAATAATCGATTCACTGAATAACTTCCTAATTTATTTATAAATTTGAAATTATTAAGGTGAAAAATTCTTTTTCCATAATTTTTTAGCGTTTTATGCAGGATTTCGTACTTCGATAGGTGAACGTTGACAATTAACACTGCGATTGTCAAAATGAGCAACATGACTGTCAATTAGCGATTGACACTGTAGAGACGCTCAGATATCTATTTCGACTCAATGACTTTGTTGACGTTTTGTTTTTGGCTACCATTTTTCTTTTCGTTGGCTTAAGTCACGTGACTTGTCGTTAACTCCATACATATTGTTAGCATAAGCAATTGTCAAATTGCGTCTTGGCGAAGGCCGCTGTTATTCTATCAAGTATTTCCCAGACCTGCCTTTGATTATTTTTATGCAACCTGATATCCTTTTGAACGCTTTAATCTTTTTGTTGATGTATAATTTTATTACAATGGTTTCTTATTTTAGTATACTCTAACCTTAATAATCTATTATTAATATCATTTTTCCATTGTTGAAATTTAATATTTTTTTCTTTGCATAATCTTACAATTTTACTGTTTATCCAATTATGTGTATTCCTTTTAAAACTTTTAATTTGCGTTCGGTAATTTCCTAGTTTATAATAATGCAAAATTTTTGTTATCAAATCATTATGTAGTATTCTTGGACACCCTGTTTCACATTTATTTTCCCAGGCAGTCTTTTTCAATTCTTTTTGTATTATACTAGTATTATATTTTACTTTATATTGCACAACACCTGTGTATGCTTACTATCTAAACAAGTTATAGTCGTGAGCCTATGGTCTGCCAGTACAGTTCCGACAGTAGCGCTTACCGCATCTTGTGTGTGTGATCTCAAAAAGATATGATCTATACATGTTTTTGATGTATTATTTTTTGAAGTTTCTAATCTGGTGTAGTCAGAGATCCCAAACACAAGTCCAGCTCCACTCATTATGTTCAGATATTGTGTTCGTATGTTATTGTATGCATTGAGATTTATGTTTATGTCACCTAACACAAGTACATCCTTTTCTGGCAAAACGTTTAGTATATAATTTAATTCTCGTATGAAATGTGAAGTGTTATATGATGGAGGTCTGTATACAGCGCACAGATACATGATTCGTTTAGAAGGTTAAGGTTAGTCATAATTCGTCAATATGACTAACCTTAACGAAGGAAGGTTACATACATAATTCCTAACATTATAATTAATACACTACACCTCTCGAAGGCGAAGAAAAAAAAAATGTAACATTGGAACATTTTTTTTTTGTTTCGTTCTAGGTAACATTACTAGATACATCTAAAAAAATAACTAACTTTAACTCTAATACTACCAACAAACAATTATAAACACAATTTAAAAAATATTAAAGAATATTAATATATAAAAAAAATATACTTATACAATACAACACAGACATAAGAATATAAATTCATTAATTATAATTATAACAAATATTATTCATAAAAGGGTTTGGTCCTATTTTTATGAACTATTTCTTCCTTATTCGAGTTATTTTTAATCCTAACATTACATCCTAAGTCTTTTACAACTGTATATGGTCCTTTATAAAGAGGATCTAGTTTTCTACCTGTTTCTATCTTAATTAATATTAAATCTCCTACATTATATTTAACAGGATTTAAAGAAATGTCATATTCAGATTTTCGCTTATGTTTTTTAGTTATTAAACTATGTTTAGCTTCAGTTTGTGCTAGCTGTAGTCTATATTTTAATTGCAATGGATAACTATCACAATTATATAGCGGATCTACATGATTAGTTAAATTAGAGGGTATATTGCATACTTTACCAAAAATTAATTCATGTGGCGTGTAATTCGTTTCCGAATGAACTGTATTATTGAAACCGAAACACCAGAAAGATAACCAATGACTCCAAGTATCCGAGTGATTGCTACACTGAATAAATACTTAAAGAAAACATATAAAAATTTGAACGCAGCGGGACTCGAACCCGCGCCTTCCTGCGAACCGTGCAGGCGCTCTCACCACTGAGCCATGCGTTCTACATCACGCCGCGTTGAAATTCTTATATGCTTTTTATACAACTTATATCGTTGTTAGCATCTCTGTAGGGAGATTTTTACAAATTTCCGCTACCCAAAGACCATTACAAAGAACAATCGTTTGGCGAGAGAGAATGCTATTTTTATTAAATATTTTTATGATTTTTAAAGTGTTAATCCACACTGAGGATAGAAAAAATACTTAAAGAAAACATATAAAAATTTGAACGCAGCGGGACTCGAACCCGCGCCCTCCTGCGAACCGTGCAGGCGCTCTCACCACTGAGCCATGCGTTCTACATCACGCCGCGTTGAAATTCTTATATGCTTTTTATACAACTTATATCGTTGTTAGCATCTCTGTAGGGAGATTTTTACATATTTCCGCTACCCAAAAACCATTACAAAGAACAATCGTTTGGCGAGAGAGAATGCTATTTTTATTAAATATTTTTATGATTTTTAAAGTGTTAATCCACACTGAGGAATTATAAAAAATAAAAATAGCATTCTCTCTCGCCAAACGATTGTTCTTTGTAATGGTCTTTGGGTAGCGGAAATTTGTAAAAATCTCCCTACAGAGATGCTAACAACGATATAAGTTGTATAAAAAGCATATAAGAATTTCAACGCGGCGTGATGTAGAACGCATGGCTCAGTGGTGAGAGCGCCTGCACGGTTCGCAGGAAGGCGCGGGTTCGAGTCCCGCTGCGTTCAAATTTTTATATGTTTTCTTTAAGTATTTTTTCTATCCTCAGTGTGGATTAACACTTTAAAAATCATAAAAATATTTAATAAAAATAGCATTCTCTCTCGCCAAACGATTGTTCTTTGTAATGGTCTTTGGGTAGCGGAAATTTGTAAAAATCTCCCTACAGAGATGCTAACAACGATATAAGTTGTATAAAAAGCATATAAGAATTTCAACGCGGCGTGATGTAGAACGCATGGCTCAGTGGTGAGAGCGCCTGCACGGTTCGCAGGAAGGCGCGGGTTCGAGTCCCGCTGCGTTCAAATTTTTATATGTTTTCTTTAAGTATTTTTTCTATCCTCAGTGTGGATTAACACTTTAAAAATCATAAAAATATTTAATAAAAATAGCATTCTCTCTCGCCAAACGATTGTTCTTTGTAATGGTCTTTGGGTAGCGGAAATTTGTAAAAATCTCCCTACAGAGATGCTAACAACGATATAAGTTGTATAAAAAGCATATAAGAATTTCAACGCGGCGTGATGTAGAACGCATGGCTCAGTGGTGAGAGCGCCTGCACGGTTCGCAGGAAGGCGCGGGTTCGAGTCCCGCTGCGTTCAAATTTTTATATGTTTTCTTTAAGTATTTTTTCTATCCTCAGTGTGGATTAACACTTTAAAAATCATAAAAATGCTACACTGAATTCTTAGAAACGACCCTAACACTTTATGGGTGTTTTCTAATGCGCCTATTGACTCGTGGTGGTAAGCAGTCGATGATAATTTCTCTATATTCAAGATCTTACAAACCTGTTCCATTGTCGACGAAATAAACTCTGTCCCTCGATCTGTAGCTATTACCTTAGGAATGCCAAATATTAGAATAAAATTGCGTACGAATG
Source organism: Dione vanillae (assembly GCA_037178615.1). Taxonomy (NCBI): domain Eukaryota; kingdom Metazoa; phylum Arthropoda; class Insecta; order Lepidoptera; family Nymphalidae; genus Dione; species Dione vanillae. Next base: position 35,982 of record JAZFAU010000415.1, on the reverse strand, counting down.
CATCAGCAATGGACGTAGTTTCTTTATTTTCTAAAGGAATTGCTTGTATGTATTTTGACACACATTGTATAGTTAAAATATAAGATTAATTATCTATGTCCTTATCTAAAGGTCCAACTAAATCTAGATATACTTTTTCAAAAGCCGAGGATGCCGTAGTGGTAATTTCCATCGGTTCTTTAATATAACGACTATGTTTCATTTTCTGACACATTGTGCATTTACGTACAAATTCTTGTACATCTCTTTCAATGCTAGGCCAGAAATATCGTTTCTTAATTGTGTTTATCATTCTACGCATGCCAGCATGTCCGCTAGATGGCAGCAAATGAAAATCATTCATAATAAGAGTTTTCTCCTTATCATCCGTTATTCTTTTAACACCTCGCAATATACATAAACGGGGAACGGTCCAATTATTCAATGACTTAATTTCATTACAAATATTTTTAATAAAATCTACATTTTGTTCATCTTTAACGATACAAACTTCTTCAACACCTATCTTCTTACGAAAGAAACTTAATTTCTGCACAAATTCGACTCGCGAGAAGTGCGCCTTAAAATTAAGATTAATGTATAAATGTCTCCTATCCGATCTAAAAGCAAAACACTCCATTTCTGTAGTAATAACATTGTTCGCTCTCAGTTTATCTAAAGTTTTCCCATCCATAAACATCAACTCAATTGTATAACGCGGTTTTCTTAATATATCTACGATTCTTGGTTGATCAGGCCAATTGTCTTTCGATTTATTAAGATCCACGTTCACTTTTGAAACTTCTTTGTCATTCATTTCATTCATTCTTTTCTTCTGTGCTCTAGTCATCACATTCACAACTTGTTCATGCATCTGCTTTAACTCATCTGAGGTCATACTAACTCTCGATAAAGCATCTGCTACAACATTCTCTTTGCCCTTAATATAAACAATTTTGTATTTATATTCCTCTAAAGTAAGTATAAATTTAAGTAGTCTATTAGAAGGATCTTTAATACCAAAAAGATATACTAAAGGCTTGTGGTCCGTCATTAATGTGAAATTTCTGCCGTAAATATAAGGTCTAAAGTACTTCACAGCCCAAACAATGGCCAAAAGTTTTTCACAGCCCAAACAATGGCCAAAAGTTTTTGAATTGTTGGGTAGTTTCTTTCGGCCTTATTTAATGGCCTACTAGCATAGGCTACCGGTCTCAAATCTCTGTTACATAAGACTGCACCGATAGCGATACCTGACGCATCTGTTTGTACTACGAATTCATTGCTTGTTGAAAAATCAGGATATTGCAATATTGGCGGTGATATTAAAGACTTTTTTAAAATATCGAATGCTTTTTGACATTCATTAGTCCATATAAATGGTTCGTTTTTCCTGGATAATTTAGTTAAAGGGAGAAGAAACAACTTAGCGTTCCATGGATTCACCGTGCGGGTGCCGGGCCCATCGTGTTGTAGGAAGAGGAGCTCCGAGCAGCGCTTGGGACTTGCGACCCAAGTGTAGGTTTAAAGGGGCCCCTTTAAAATGCATTAACGCTCACCTTCACTGTCCGAGCTCCTCCCACTACCTAACCAAATTTTAAATGATTCTACCAAAGCCGCCTTCGAAGTGCGTTCTAGAAATGAATTTGTGATAGTTCTAGACAGGCCGAGATCTTTTAATAAACTATAGAGAGATTTCGCTGTTATACCTCTCGCTCCTACTTCAACCGCATATAAGCTAGCTCTAAACCTATTCCTGGTCAGTTCGTTTGTAAGATCGAAATACTTGTTGAGTTTAAGGTGGTGACTTTTCGGGATATTTGTTTCCCACGGAACTGTAAGTTCTACCAGTACTACGCGTTTTAGGCTTCGAGAATATAGAAAAATATCCGGTCTGGATGACGAAACACAAATATCCTCAGGGATTTTATACTGTTTCTCATACGTGTCCATCACAAGTGTCCAATCAGGAGCTGGATCTAATATGGAGAAAGGCTTTTGTATAGGTTTTTTATGAGAACCTTCTTTCACAAACTCTATTGAGCGTTTGCTGGTTGTTATGTTTCTCTGTTCTCTTGCTACTGAAAGACTAACGGCTTCACGTATGATTTCCAGTACTTTGTCATGGCGCCGCGAGTAATGACCACTATCCAAGAGTACCCTACACCCCACCAGCATATGTTTAGCTGTCCCCACTGCCTCTTTACAGATGTAGCAAGATTTATCGGTAGCTTTACCCCATCTCACTAAATTACTTTGATCTGGAAGAGTCATTTGGAACGCATTTAGGTAGAATTTTAACAGTGCTGGAGACCAGTCGTGAATTAGGGTGCGCCATTTTAAAGCTAAAGGGATACAGAATTCTCCTATAGTTAGCCACTCATATTGCATTTCTAAGCCCATTGCGTGCACCTTATACTTATCGATCTCGTCTTGCCGAATAAAAGATTTTATTATGTCTGTGTCTTGGACTTTCCTTTTTGATCCTAACCCTACTTTACTAAATTGTGCTCCTATCATAAATTGCTTATGGAATTTAAGTCTTGACTCGAGCTCTGGGACACTTCTGTCTCTTGGAAGTGAGGTAACAATCTCATCCCGTGATTTTCCCAGAATATGTGTTTTGGCGACTCTTAGATGTTTATAGAGCTCCGATGGTTTCTTTAATCTCAACCTAAAATCATTTTTGTTTCTAAATAAGGTTGAGGTGTCCGCCGAATGCGCTAGCCCAAGCCAAAACTTCAGCATCTTTATGACGCTTGCATCTAACTTTGCCAAGAGAGTTTTATTAAAATCATATACGAGGAAAGGCCAATTCAGACGTGATGTTAGAAAATTGTCGTAAATCCAAGCTTTCTTGACATTACTTATAGGTTGATGGTCTACCTTTTCAAGATCCGTCATAAAGCTGTCGACTAGTACATCTAAAGATGGAGTTCGGCCTTTGTAATCTATTTTCTTACCGAGAAATTTAAAAGGTGCCGCCTCGGAAACTACAGCAATGCTTTCACCGTCAATTTTTAGTCCCGGATCGTAGGAGGTATATTTTGTGTCTCGTCTTCCCAGACAAAGACAGTGACACTTACTAGGTTTTGTCCTCATTCCTTTTGTCCACGTGCAAAATTCGTCTACTTCATCCAATAGGATTTCTAGTGAGTATAGCGAGATCTTTTGCAAAAGCAAGAGTGGATTCCGTGTACTTGTTATTAAATTTAAGCCGATAACTCCATTTTTTTTCGTCTTGAATTAGAATATCTAGTAAAATATTAATAACGATATTAAATACTATTGGGGATAAACAACAACCCTGAAAAAGACCTACATTATAGCCTAAAGGTTTTGAATGGCCGTCTTTTGAGGTAATAACGAATTTTAATTTTGAATAGTATGACGCGATTATGTCGCTTACTGTCGTAGGAAAATTATACCATTTTAAAGCGAACATCAATAGATCGTGTTGTACTGATCCAAACGCGTTTTCTAAATCTATCCAACATACCGTAACTTGTCTCTCACACGTTCTGGCGTCTTTTAAGCTAGCAGTTAACAAACTATTATGTTCCAGGCATCCAGAAATTCCGGGCAGAAACCCTTTTTGGTAATTCGGCCTGAAGTACCTATTGCTAATCATGAAATGAGTCATTTTCGTCTGAAGTATTGAGAAAAAGATTTTAGATAAAGTATTGGTGAGAGCAATCTGTCTAGTATCCTTTGGATCTGTTACCCGGTCTTTATTGGGAATGAGGACAAAAACTGCTTCTCCAAAAGACGTAGGTATTTGCTTTCTTGACCAGATTTTATCATATAAGTTATGGAGGTATTTACGAACTGATGAACATTTTTTGTATACTATATAGTGGATACCATCAGGACCTGGAGCTGATTTAGATGGTTTCTTTTTAATCTGTTTATTTATTTGCTCTAAAGTTGATGGGTCATCTTGAAAGTCAATGTGAGGAATCTCAGGTCGTTGTTTATTTGGCTCCTTATATAGTCTTTCTATATTAGGCACTTCGTATGTGCTTCTATAATGCTCATAACTTGCCTCATTGGTCAAGAGAAGCCTACCCCTATCTTCCTTAAAAATGTTTTTTGAGTACTCAAAAGGATTTTTATCGAAAGCAACCTCGTGTTTAGCCCGATCGAAATTATTATGATTTTCCGCGATCTGTAACGATATTCCCTGAATTAATTTCAGGGTTGACCGAAGCGCCCTAGACAATTGATGACTAAGATGATTATCGCCTAAAGCTTTGGCCGAACGAAGATTCTTTTTCAGTTCTCTTTCATCAGCAAAAGATTGTATAAATTTACGATAATAATTACAGAACGCTACAAATCGCTTAACATCGTCTGGATTCTTAGGTATAGGATAATTTTGAAGAATTTTAATTTTACTTGGGTCCGGTTTTTCAAAAATTCACATTTGTGGGGGTTTAATTTTAAATTTACTTTTCTAAGTCTTTCCATCACGCTTATCAAATTCAGATTATGCGAGCTCAAATTCCGTCCAAATATTATAAGATCATCTAAATATATGAAACATTTCTCAAATGCAAGGCCTGACATAGCAACAGACATCATACGACTGAACGAACTGGGACTAACCTTAAGACCCATAGGTAGTCTTTTCATTTGATACTGTCCTGAGCTAGTTGTAAATGCTGTGTAGTGCGCAAGCCTCGAGCGGCGCCAGCGCAGCGCAGTGTTATCCAGCCTACGGCCATTAGCGCGTGACGTCACAAGTAGGCGGAGCCGAGGAGCCCAGGAGCGTCAGTCGACCGCCGGCAGCCGCAGTGCCTCGCTAACCGCTTACTACACTAGACCTACGCTAGCTTTACCAATTTCGCCGCGATTGCTAATTTCGTTAATTTATTTCTTTACACATCATTCTCTGCTTTTCCTGTTTGCTATATCATCCGCACGGATCTTTGTAAATTAGAATTTTGAAATACAAAATAAAAATCGTTATATAGTTGCCGTATTTTATTTAAACAGAAAGTCGACGTAGCAAGCTATATATTGGTGACCCCGACGTGATCGCGTTGTAACGTTCTTCGTCGACCGTTAAGATGGCTACCGCTGACGATAAATTTGAAGAATGCTCCGCGACGGTTGACCGCGTGTCCGTGCGCCTACTTCCCTTTTGGCCGGAAGACCCCGATATTTGGTTTGCCCAGGTGGAAGCACAGTTTGAGACATCAGGTGTGACAATCGATTCCACTAAATTTTATACCGTCGTGCAACAGCTAGACCAGAGGATAGCCCGTGAAGTTAGGGATGTAATAACCAACCCTCCCGCAACTGGGAAGTACGATAAACTAAAAAACGAGCTAATTAAACGCCTGTCCACATCTCGTGATCACCGTATGCGACAACTTTTGACCCACGAGGAGTTAGGCGACCGGAAGCCAACGCAATTTTTGCGTCACCTACGTTCGTTAGCCGGTGACCAGGTGAACGATGATTTTTTAAGAAGCCTATGGGCTAGCCGTTTACCTACGCATATTCAGGCAATTATAGCGTCTCAAACAAGTCTGAGATTAGATGAAGTCGCTGAGTTATCACACAAAATCATCGAAGTAACGCCATTTTCTAATCAGGTTTCTAGTGCTTCTGCTCCAGGTTTCGATGCGCTTTTCAAGAAGATGGAAGATTTCATTTCTACCCGCATTCGAACGGAGCTCAACCAACAGGTCGCGCAAATGAACTTAGGGCGTGGCCGCGCCAACTACCCGCATAGAGAGTCCGGAAGGCGACGCAGTGGTTCCAGGAATCGGCGACGGTCAGCAAGCAGAAACCGAGATCCAGGTATTTGTTGGTATCATACGAGATTTGGCGAGAGGGCAAATAAATGTACAAGACCCTGTAAATTTACCTCGGAAAACTGCCGCAGCAGTCAGTAATGGCGGCAACCGACTGTTCACCCTCACCTCGCCGCCTTTTTGTAACGGACCGGGTTACCAAAATGCAATTTTTAATTGACACCGGATCCGATTTATGTGTGCTGCCTCGCAGATTTTTAAAGGACCGCAGGAATCCGACAGATTACTTCCTTACAGCAGCGAATGGATCAATAATACGCACCTACGGCTCACAAAAGTTGCATTTGGACCTTGGACTGAGGCGTGATTTCGTCTGGAATTTTGTAGTGGCCGAAGTCGACAAACCTATTATAGGTGTCGATTTTATTTCTCATTACAACCTCTTAGTTGATTGCAGACACAAGCGCTTGCTCGACGGTGTGACTTCTCTTACGTGTCCAGCAGAGCTGAAAGCCTGCCAACACCACAGCGTCAAGGCCATATCGGGAGATAGCGAGTACCACACTCTTTTACGGAAGTACCCCACATTGACGAAACCATGCGGCATTGATCGGGAGGTAAGGCATTCTACTGTACATTATATTCGAACAACACCTGGACCACCTGTGTTTTGTAAACCTCGACGGTTAGCACCGGCACGCCTAAAGATCGCCAAAGAGCAATTTGAGGAGATGTTAGGTGATGGTACTGCTCGTCAGTCAGACTCACCGTGGGCATCTGCATTACACCTTGCACCAAAGAAGGACGGTTGGAGACCCTGCGGCGATTACCGGGCATTGAACGCCCGTACTATACCAGACAGGTACCCAATTCGCCATATTGAGGATTATTCGAATAGACTTGCAGGTTGTAACGTTTTCTCTAAGCTAGACCTTATAAAGGCTTATAACCAAATACCGGTTTATAAAGAAGACGTCCAGAAGACAGCAATTACGACTCCTTTCGGACTTTTCGAATTCCCCTATATGTCCTTTGGACTAAGGAATGCTGCACAAACTTTCCAGCGTTTTTTTGGACGAGGTACTACGTGGTTTAGATTTTTGTTATTCCTACATCGATGATATTCTGGTTTACTCTCATTCTCATGCTGAACACCAAGAACATCTAAAACAACTCTTTGAGCGCCTTAGTGAGTATGGTCTTTTGTTAAATGCACAGAAATGCGTATTCGGGAAAGATGAGGTTGTTTTTCTTGGCTACACTATTTCTTCGGAAGGTACCCGCCCTCTCGATGACAGAATATCTGCAATAAAAGAGTACCCTCCTCCCGCTACTGCTAAAGGCCTCAGACGATTTCTGGGAATGATAAATTTCTACCGAAGATTTTTACGTAATGCTGCAGAGGATCAAGCACCACTCCATGCTATGCTGGCAGGTCCCAAAGTCAAGGGTTCAACGGCCCTGACTTGGACACCAGAGCTGTTGCAAGTTTTTGAAAAGTGTAAAATGAACCTTGCTAATGTAAGTTTGTTAGCACACCCAATCCCAGATGCACCGCTTACTCTCGTCACCGATGCTTCGAATATAGCCATTGGCGCAGTTTTGCAACAACTAGTTGGACGTCATTGGCAGCCTCTTGGGTTCTTTTCACGAAAGCTTACAGAAACTCAACGTCTTTATAGCGCGTACGATCGCGAACTGTTGGCAATTTATGAAAGTGTAAAACACTTCAGGCATATGGTCGAAGGCCATCATTTTGTAATTTTTACGGACCATAAGCCAATAACATTTGCTTTTCTACAAAAAGACCGCAAATGCTCTCCACGTCAATTTAACTATTTGGACTATATTTCACAGTTTACAACAGATATCCGGCATATCTCAGGTAAGGATAACCTGACTGCGGATACCCTGTCGCGAATTGAAGGCCTCTCAAGTCCACCGGATCCCGTGTCACTCGCACGGGCGCAGGAAGATGACGCAGAGTTAAAACAACTTCTCAACGGTAATACATCGCTAAAGTTGCAACAAGTCCCTATTCCAGGTACGGATTTATTACTGTTCTGTGATGTGTCCCTACAGAAACCACGTCCTTATGTGTCAAAGGCATCCCGCCGGGATATTTTTCTCAGTATGCATGGACTTAGTCATCCTGGTGTCAAAGCTACCACAAAAATGATTACTGAGAGGTTTGTTTGGCTTTCTGTACGGAAAGACTGCCGTACCTGGGTTCAAACTTGTGAAAAGTGTCAACGTTCAAAGATACAGAGACATACATCATCACCACTGGGAACCTTTAAACTGGCTGGTTCCAGATTCTCTCATGTTCACATAGACTTGATTGGACCACTTCCACCATCATCGGACTTTAAATATTGCCTCACAGCCATTGACCGATTTACCCGTTGGCCAGAGGTCGTGCCTCTGTACAATATAACTGCAGAAACAGTCGCAAAAGCTTTTTACAATGCGTGGATTTCTAGATTCGGTTGTCCTCAGGTTGTAACCACGGACCAAGGTCGACAGTTTAACTCTCAATTATTTAAATCTTTAACAGATTTGTGCGGCATCCAGTTGAAGCATACAACTGCGTACCATCCAGCAGCTAATGGTATGATAGAGCGACTGCATCGCACGCTGAAGGCAGCCATTATGGCTCATGAAACCACGAGCTGGATAGATGTGCTTGCATCTGTACTGCTAGGGTTAAGATCGGCATGCAAGGAGGATCTTCAATGCTCGCCTGCAGAAATGGTGTATGGTGAGCCTTTAAAAATGCCTGGTGAGTTCTTTCACTCAATTTCTAAAGACATTAATCAATCATCAGATTTTATTTCTCAACTTAGAAAACATATTTCGAAAATTAAACCAGTGCCTGCGTCGAGGCATGGCGCTAGAAACATTTTTATACATAAGGACCTGAAAGATTCTGAGTATATATTTCTAAGGAAGGATTCATTAAGAGGCGCCTTAGAAGCACCATACACAGGCCCTTTAAAAGTTTTGGAAAAGACTGACAAAACAATTACAGTGCATACTGCTAGAGGACCGGTCACAGTATCAATTGACCGTGTTAAACCTGCCTACATATTGTCGGATCAGGAACCGACAACTAAACCCCTACCTCAAATTCCTGTCCCTGCTAAAATTTCATCATACGGACGTAAAATCCGATTCCCTGATTATTTTACAGGTGAACAATAAGTCTCCGAAGGGGGTGGTGTAGTGCGCAAGCCTCGAGCGGGGCCAGCGCAGCGCAGTGTTATCCAGCCTACGGCCATTAGCGCGTGACGTGACAAGTAGGCGGAGCCGAGGAGCCCAGGAGCGTCAGTCGACCGCCGGCCGCCGCAGTGCCTCGCTAACCGCTTACTACACTAGACCTGCGCTAGCTTTACCAATTTCGCCGCGATTGCTAATTTCGTTAATTTATTTCTTTACACATCATTCTCTGCTTTTCCTGTTTGCTATATCATCCGCACGGATCTTTGTAAATTAGAATTTCGAAATACAAAATAAAAATCGTTATATAGTTGCCGTATTTTATTTAAACAGAAAGTCGACGTAGCAAGCTATAGCTGTATATTTACGACTCTCAGAAGTCAACGGCACTTGGAAGTAACCTTGGCGAAGGTCAAGGTGACTAAAGTAAATTGCTCCAGAAAGCGAATCTAAGATTTCATTTATGTTCGGTAACGGAAATTTATCATCTACTACAAGACCGTTTAATTTTCTATAATCAACTACTAGTCTCCATTTGTTATTTTGACCATCAACAGCTTTCTTAGGAACTAATAGTATTGGGCTAGACCATTCACTATTACATTCCTCTATGATATCATTTGCTTTTAAATTTTTTATTTGGTTTTCGATTTCAGGCTTTAAGGCTTGTGGTAAACGGTATGGTTTTACATATACTGGAGTGTTTGTTATATATGGCAACCCCGACTAGTTTAGAGTCTTGTGCGAACACCCCGCGCGAGCGGTCAGTAGTAGTTGTCGAGAAGTAAAAAAAGGGGCACGTGAGACGGCCGACGCGAGCGCACGTCCTTCCTGAATCTAATATTAATTAGCGGTGTGATTTTCCCTCAGCCTTATTTGATTTCCCTTTTGTGTATTCCCTCTTGATATTGAACCTGACAAAGACAAACCTACAAAAGATAATAGTGCAAGTAACCCTAAGTGAAGAAGACTAATGTGAAACATTCCATGGCGGCCGTGAACAATCAGTGTTTGTGTTGTGAATTATGAAGATAAGGTACTGTACAATTTCTATTATCCTAAGACCGACTATAAGGTACATAATTAATAAATAAGCTACCCCTCAGCACGCTTCCACAATTGCTGCATCCTACCCTATTCAATATACATTTTTTGGTAGCAGAGCTTAGTTGCCTACCCTATTCAATATATATTTTTTGGTAGCAGAACGCAGTTCATTATATTCACTATATACTATATACATGGAGAAACATTTGGCTTAACAGTAATGGATTGTTGATAAATATTTGTGGTCGTTAACTTATCACCTTCCATATGAAACACATCTGCGTACTTTGTACAAATGGCCTCAATGCTTTTCTGTTCATCATCGTGTAAATGAGATAAATTTAGTTCGTGCAGTAACTTTTGAACTCTATCAATGCTAATATTGATTTTATTAAATGTACATATATTATAGTTATCTAAAGATTGTAATTCTGGTGTAAAAGATGCTAGCTCTACATCTTGTTCAGTAACATTTAATATCTTAATAGGAATCCTATTATTTTTTACTGTAGTGATTTCATTAGCTAAAAATATATCTTTGCTCAATTCTTTTCCACAAACAACAACATCCCCACTTATACATTCATTCACATAAAGAAAGTGTATTGATTCTGAACGAGCAGGAATGAGTAAGACTTCATTACTTTTATTGACATCGTTTATTAGTTTCAAAAAATGAGTAAAGTTGTCTATACGTAAAGTAACTAAATTTGTGTATAAATTAATGTTTGCTTCGTACTTTAATAGAAAATCTAACCCTAGAATTCCATCAGCCTTTAACGGTAACGACTCAAAAACTGACAATTTATGGTTAAACTGTATATCTTTACTGGATTTTAAAGTTAAATTTACCAATCCTTTAGCTCTGGTTTGTCCACCAATGCCATTTATTAATGTATTATCTCTGGTGTATTGGCGTGTTAAAAGGAATCGCTTCATTTTTTATGACAGAAAGTGATGCACCAGTATCAATAAGCCAGTAATATTTTATGTTATTAATGTACAATGCCACATATTTTGTGTTTTCATTGCATGATAAGATTCTTAAGATCGAAAAAACTGAATCGGTTTATTATTCGATGATTGACTACTTTGAAACTCCTCTACATTATGCTCAATTGCATATAAATTTCGATTTTGAGTGTTATTTCTATTTGTTGTGAAACCCCTACCTCTGGTAATGTAAGAAGGTCTGCGATTAGCATAATTAGCTCTCAAGTTATTATTAAAATTATTAGCTCTATAGTTACTATAACTACCCCGTCCTGTTCCACGCTGATTATTGTAATTGTTATTACGCTGACCACGAAAGAACTTTGTGTTTTGGCCATAATTGTGACTACCACGGTGACCGCGATTAGCACTAAAGTGCCTATTGTTATAGAAAGTACGTCCTTGCTTTGATACATGCATAAGGTTACCTTGTGGTGGAGCTGGTCTGTCTTCATCTTTGGCAGCCTGTACTGCTTCTTTCAAACTGCTATAATTTCGTGACGTAATGATTTTAGATACTCGTGAGCTGCGCAATCCATCTGAAAATGTTTTTATTGCAGTTTTTTCATTTATGGGTTTAAGTACCGAATAAACACTAGAGTCTCCATCGGCCTGTGAAATCGTCATGTCAGTAAACAACTTTTCTATTTCCTTACCATATTCCTCAATGGTCTTTTGACCTTGTCTCATAGACTGTAACCTGGACTGAATAGCCGTATACGACTTTTTTGTTATTAAATGATTGCGTATATCTCTAATTAAGTCGTCTACATTCTCATATTTGTTAGAAATACGTAATTTTGCGTTTTCTGAAAGTCTATTTTTTAAGACGAAAACTATCAATAAGGACTTACCTGCATCCTCCAGCATATCAGCGTACATTTCTATAGAGTCAAGCATTCTCTTAGTGGTGCTTTCAGTATCATCCATTACTGGAATTAAATTACATTTTTTTTTTTTTTTTTTTTTTTTTTTTTTTTTTTTTTTTAGCTTCACGCTTTATCCCGCACAAGGCAGGGTAGGCAGAGGGAACTGCAGGGACCGTGGGAACCTAGTGTTAAAACACTCCGTTGCTTAGCCCCTACTTTCTTCGTCCCCACTTTCCGCCGTTTTCGAGGCATTGCGTGTTGAATGGCGGAACTCAACGCCGCGCTTTGCCTAGTTTGCCAGAGCGAAGAAAATGGAAATAGAAAAATCCATCTTCCCCGACTGGGGATCGAACCCAGTAACCGTCGCGTTACAAGCAGACGTTGCGCCTCTGCGCCACGACGGAAATTACATGCCACTTTTAAATCAAACTCCATTTTGTTAGTTTTAGTTGACATTGGAAAAACACACAAATTTTTTATCTCGTCATACAATATTTGACACCTATCAAAAATTTCTTTACTTAATATAGCTACTTCTTTATCACTACTCTTTTCTAAACTTAATAATAATAATGATTGACATTTCTCAAAAATAGCATTTGTTTCCTTCAGTTTAGTTGCAATAGTACTACCTTTATACCTACTTTGACCTCTTTTCCCCAAATATTTTCGTATTTCAAGTAACAAATCATAACATTGTTTCAAATTTTCTATCATTTTATGCATATCATTTTAAAATATTGTATAATAAATCATAACTACGTAAAACTGAAAACTATTTCGCAATATACATACATGGAATGTAACGCGTAAGCAGTTTTTATTACAAGGTATTATGTTCGCGAAGTTTCTGCGCCGTTTAGTCAATTGTAATTATTAGCGTAATGAAATTTGATCACCGTCTTTACACATTTTACTTCATATTAACATTAGAAAACCAAATTAACTGCTCAAATACATTATAAATTATTTAAATACAGCTCACACTTTCACATATAGTCATAGTTCATTGAAAATAACAGCACTTTATTACACTAAATGTACGTAATAGTTTAAAACACTCACATAGGTATGTCGTATTGCTTACGTAGTGGTCTCCTCGACGCTGCGGCCCCTGGCCCGTAATGATGACCTGATGCAGGCTACAGTTCGCATCCCCAATTCCTCTTGAATAACGCGTCGAAGGCACTCCCTGTACAGCTTGCATCCGAAAAATATTACAACAACAAAAACCAGGGCTAAAACAATATACGTTACAGTACTTATGCTCCTTAGATGATTGCCAAAACTTTCCAATTGAGCCGTATTGTCGCCAACGGCATTTTGATTCAAAAACACATCTTCCTTTTCGACTTTTGACTGACACATCTTTACAGTTTATTAATTATCTGCACCCAAGAGCCAAAACAGAAGGAAGAGGCTCCTTGGCAGAGCTCTGGCAGGGTCGCCATGTGATGTTGGAACCTTACTCTTTAGTTAAAGGAAACAACTGTTTACTGTATCGTCGCATTTATTGGACTGCCACAAATATGAATAAAAATTATACTAATAAATTTATGCTTACATAGCTAAATGCAAGTACAGTTACATACATAATTCCTAACATTATAATTAATACACTACAGTTTGTTACCTGTAGCTGAATAGACAAGCTATTATCTAATTGTAATAGATCTAGTAAATTTAAGTGTTATAAGACTCTTTTGATGGACACGTATGAGAAACAGTATAAAATCCCTGAGGACATTGGTGTTTCGTCATCCAGACCTGATATTTTTCTTTATTCTCGAAACCTAAAACGCGTAGTACTGGTAGAACTTACAGTTCCGTGGGAGACTAATATACCTAAAAGTCATAGCTTCAAACTTAATAAATATTTCGAGCTTACTAACGAACTGACCAAGAATAGGTTTAGAGTAAATTCATACGCGGTAGAAGTAGGAGCGAGAGGTATAACAGCAAAATCTCTCTTTAGCTTGCTAAAAGATCTCGGCCTGTCTAGAACTATTACTAATACATTTCTAGAACGTACTTCAAAGGCGGCATTAGCAGAATCTTTTCGAATTTGGTTAGGTAGTGGGAGGAGCTCGGACAGTGAAGGTGAGCGTTAATGCATTTTAAAGGGGCCCCTTTAAACCTACACTTGGGTCGCAAGTCCCAAGCGCTGATCGGAGCTCCTCTTCCTACAACGCGATGGGCCCGGCACCCGCATGGTGAATCCATGGAATGCTAAGCAGTTTCTTCTCTTCTCTGTATAAAATTCATTATATATAAAAAAAAGAAAGGATTATATAAAATAAAAAATAAAACTACAAATATTGTTAGTGTAAGGTAGATGAAAAATAAATGACACTAGTGGGGTCGTCGAGCTAGTATAAAAGCGTCGATACTGACTTACGGGAGCAGTATTCGCTACGCTGTACTCCGTGACCAACCAAAGTGCTACAAGTTATAAGTGCTGTGTTTAAGTGCAAGTAGTGAAGGAAATAAATATAGTGAGAACTATAAAGTGCCTTTTACTGAACTCGCCTCTAACAGTTCAGAAGCGGGATAACCTACAGTTTACGTAAGTACTTTTGAATAACTAGTGACTATTTGATTTTGTGACGTGTTATCAACGTGTATATTGTGATAATGGGACGTCACAGAAAAGACGAAGATCGCGAATCTCGACTGCGTCGAAAACTGTTGAAAGCAGTTGAAAAACGTAAATTGAAAGATCGAGTTGAGGCTTTAGAACGTAGAATATTAATTGACCGGGATTCTCGCATCCATAATAGTGATAGTGATGATGCGAACCGTCCTACCCTACGTTCTGTTGCTATTCCAATTAATGCGAATAATTATCTATTGAATATCACGTCGAATGGAGACAATCCGCTTCCTATATCACGTGAGGCCGTATCAAGCGACGCCGGACATCCAGTACCCGCCACTCCGGCTGCGCCGACAATGCAATTTGTTGAAACGAGATCAACTGGAGATCCAGAGAACATTCCAAGGTGCATAGCGAGCTCAGTTCCAGTGTGTGAAAACAGTGTGGTGACAGGTATGCAATGTTTTAATAATAACTTACCGCCGCATTCTGCTTTGTCGATACGATATGTTGGTCGTAATGACTCTTTATCGGAATTTGATCCTCAAACCTCCATCATTACAATGGAACAGTGGCTTAGAAAAATAGAAGGCATTTCTAATATGTATGGTTGGGATGAAAAGACTTTAATATTTAATTGTACATCAAAATTAAAAGGTTATGCCCGTAAATGGTATGACCAATTAAGTGATCATAATTTAAATTGGTCCCAATGGAGAACACGATTATTGTCGGCTTTTCCTTCCAACCGAAATAAATTAAGTATGATGCGTGATCTAATTAATATTGTAAGACATCCAGAACAAGATTATTTGCAGTTTTATTACGATAAGTTAGCTTTAGGCAATGTATGTGGCTTATCAGAAAATTTAATCATAGAAGCCATTATAAGAACTATTGGTAATGATCTTATAAAAGTTGGTGCGGTATCAGCCAATTGTCGCAACTCCTCGTCATTATTAAATTACTTATCGTCATTCACACATCCGACTTTAACAGAATATAACAGAAAGTTAAACGATAACATTAAAAATAAATGTATTATTTGTCAAAAAACGGGTCATATTGCCGCTAAATGTAGAAATAGATTGAATCCACCTAATAAGCATAATGTAGTGTGTTTACTTTGTAATAAGCGTGGTCATTCAGAAAAAGATTGCTATACAAAAAATAAATGTACGTACTGCGGTAGAAATGGTCATAAAAAAGAAGAATGTTTCAAATTAAAAAATCGTGCAGTAAAAAGTAATGATAATAAATTAAGTAATCAATCTGCTGTTCGCGTAATTAAAGACAAATTGGGTAATTCGAAATATAATATGAAAATAAAAATCAATAATAGGTTAACTCCAGCTTTTATAGATTTCGGTAGTACGTGTAATACCATAACAGAATCGGTCTCAAATGAAATGAAATTAGTGTTGAACGAATGTGCGTCAGATGTTATTGTAAGTGGGTTTGGTGGTTCAAAAATTAAACCAATCGGTGAGGTATCTGTAAAAATGAACGTAGATAAAGCTTTTTGTGAAACAAAGGCTTATGTTGTGCCTGACTGTGCACAAGATATTGGGGTAATAGTTGGACAGCCATTCACTGAATATTCGAATGTTTATGTTTTTAAAATGCCCTCTACATTACAAATTTATAACGCTAATAATTTAAATGAACTACCTGACTTATATGAACCCAATAGGCGCGTTAAATTAACAACAGATGAAGATATAACATTAGTACCAGGGGTCAATAGAATAATTGTAACTTGCGTGCAACCTGTTTGTGAGTCTGTTATTATATGCAGTACAGAATACAATACGCCTCGCGCAGAATACATTATTCTATCTTGTGAGATTCAAATTCAAATTCAAATAATTTTATTCAGAATGAGAATACATGATTCATTTTTTGAACGTCAAAAACACTACCAACGGTTCGCTAAAGTTAATGCCTCAGACTTGAGAAGAACCGGCGCAAGAAACTCAGCGGGACTTTTCTTTTTTTTTTTTTTAAGTGGTCAATATTTTCACATTAATCCATTTTGATAATGACAAATTTGAAACAGACTGGAGCGAGCATCTCATTCCCAAGGTGTGTTGTCATTTAAAAAATCATTAATCAGGTAATAACCTTTAACACACAAACGTCTTTTCACAATTCTTTTAAATTGTGATATAGAGCATTGTTGGACGTTTTCTGGGATCCTATTGTAAAAGAGTACACACTGCCCCATGAAAGAATTGCGGACTCGTTGCAATCTAGTTATAGGCGCTGTAAGTTTAAGCCTATTTCTAGTATACATATTATGTGAATCACCGATTTTCTCAAAATCATTAATATTCTTTTTAACGTACATCACATTTACAAAGATATATTGAGATACAACAGTCAATATATTTATTTCTTTAAATTTTTGCCTTAAAGAATCTTTAGGTCCTAGATTATAGATTGCACGAATAGCTCGCTTCTGCAAAACAAAAATTGATTTAACACCGGCTGCATTACCCCATAGTATGATGCCGTAAGACATAATACTATGAAAGTAGCTAAAGTAAACGAGGCGAGCCGTTTCTACGTCAGTTAAGGATCTAATTTTATTAACTGCAAAAACTGCTGAGCTAAGTCTATTCGCCAATCCCTCAATATGAGCTCCCCACTGTAATTTGTAGTCAATGGTGATACCCAGAAAAATCGTAGAATCAACAGGATCAACGGCTTCACCATTTAATAGTACATTGGTTTTCACAATTTTCGTGCAGGGCGTTCTAAAAATAGCACATTTAGTTTTCTTACTGTTCAATAGTAAATTATTAGCACTAAACCAGTGTACTACTTTCGAGAGGGCATTGTTTACATCGTCAAATACATTTTGTTGTCTTTTCATTTTAAAAATTAATGAAGTATCATCCGCAAACAATACTATCTCGTGGCTCCTTTCAACTAAATATGGTAAATCATTTACATATATATTAAAAACAGGAAAGGACCAAGAATAGGCCCCTGTGGGACTCCCATACTGATTAATGACCCAGGGGATCTCTTGCCATTAACATCAACCCTCTGAAACCTGTTAGACAAATAAGACTTCAGAAGATCGAGAGCTCGTCCTCTTATGCCGTAATGATGTAGCTTCATGACCAATGTAGAGTGCTGAACGCAATCAAAGGCCTTGGACAGGTCACAGAACATACCAAGAGCATCCTGTGACCCTTCCCAGGCCCCATAGATATTCTTTAGTAGAGCTATTCCAGCGTCTGCAGTAGAGCGACCCTTAGTAAAACCATACTGTTTATCGTGTAAAAGATTATATACACGAAAATGCTCTGATATTTGATTTAAAATGATTTTTTCAAAAATTTTACTAAATGAGGGTAGTACAGCAACCGGTCGAAAGTTGTTGAAATTGTTTGTACTACCTGATTTAAAAATGGGTATGACTTTACTAAATTTCATTAGGTTAGGAAACACACCATACTCTATACATTTATTAAATATAGTCGCAAGTTGGGGAGCAATACCGTCTATTATGTAATTAATTAGTTTAACAGAAATGCCCCCTAAATCTACTGTTTTTTTTATATCAAGGGACTTAAAGGCCTTAACAATTTCTTTTGAATTTACTACTTTAAATTTAAAATTTACATTACATTCCTCTATGTTCCCCCTAAGCAATGATTCGGCGACGGTTGTGGAAGATATAAGAGCCTCGGTTGTAGAGACTGGAATATCAGCAAAGAACTTCTCAAAACTACAAGCAATTTCTTGTTCTGAAGTGGCATAACCATTATCAATTTTCAATTTAAATTTATTTTTGCGGTTCTTAGTCTTTCCAGTCTCACAGTTTATTATGTTCCATGTAATTTTAACTTTATCCACAGAATTTTTAATTTTATTTTTTATGTGTATACATTTTGCCATGGAACATACTTTCCTAAATATTTTAGAGTAGGTCCTAACATAGTCATTAAATGATTTACTATGGTTATATGTTTTTTCACCATAAAGTTCATATAACTTTCGCCTACTCTTATGTATTCCCACAGTCGCCCAGTCATTAAATGACAAGAAACCCCCAGAGTTAATAGTTTTAGAAGTAAATATAGCTTTGAATTCATTATTTATAAGATTGAAAAAATTCCCAAATGACAAGTTGGGTTCACTATTAATATTTTTTAAGTATTTAATTTGTGCTATAATATTACTTCTAAACTTTTGTACACGACCAGTTGTCATCGGTATACACACAATTTTTTGATTTGTATTAATTTTACTTTTATTAAAATAAAAAGAAGCCAACTGTCCGCAATGATCTGAACTTAACATATTAATTATAGATTTATCTTTGGGTACAGCGTTTGTAAAAATATTATCAATACATGTAGCTGTACTACAAGTAATTCGTGTTGGCTCCAGAAATAAATTATCTAGGTTATAGGACTTTAACAAGGATCTGAATCTAATACAAGTGGTGAAATTGTCAAGCAAATTAATATTAAAATCACCACATATAACTAAATTCTTCTTTCTTGACTGATATAGTACATGGTAGGACAATCCTTAAAATTTTTAATATTACCAGTAGGCCTATCAATATACCTAATGGGCAATGTGTTGCACGTGCCACTATTACTTGCGGTTCAAAAGAATATAAATTAGGAGAAAATTTAGAACTTTCTGTGATCAATAAACTTAAAAATGTTTTAAATAAATTCTCAAATTGTTTTTCGGGTAGTAACGAAAAAATTGGTAAAAGTTCCGTTAAAATGCGTATTGAGTTGACCGACAGTAAGCCCGTATATTATCGTCCTTATCGCATGTCCTTGACAGATCGAAAAAAAGTTCGCGATATAGTCAATGATTTGAAAGAAAAAGATATTGTCGAAGATTCGAATTCACCTATGCGAGTCCCGTACTCCTTGTATCAAAAAAAATTGGAGAATCAAGAATGTGCGTAGACTATCGTGCTTTAAATAAAATCACTGAGAAAGATCGTTATCCATTACCTTTGATTCAAGATCAATTGGATCGATTACACAAGTCAACAAAAATTTTTTTTTTCTTTGAGTCTGTTATTTAGTGAATGTTTTCTTATCGTATACATCGAAATAAAAGCAAAAACTCTATTTATAATAAATAAAATTTGCTTTTGTACCTCTAAACAATGTAAAACGAATATTATAGTGTTTTAGCAGTTTTTTTTAGGAGTCTTTGCCTATAAGATCCAGGAGCCGGGGAGAGGGCGCTGTAAGAGTAAGGCGACAGTGACAAACTGTCCAAGGCAGTGTGCGCGCGAACTTTGCAAACATATACTATACTTTGAATAACCTCTTTTATGCGTTATGCCGCCTAAAATTTCTTCCAAAACGTGATTTCAAAATGGTTGGATTTCTGATGGGAATGCAAGGCGGGGTACACTAAATATCCGTGTTACATTTACTTATGGGACAGTAGAGCCGATGCACTTGACTACCAGCAGCGCTCATGGACACAACGGAGTGAGTTTCAAATAGAACAACATAATGTCAAAATTGAACCAATTGTGAAGCCCGATTATACTGTAATGCCTCCATTGCACATGAAATTAGGTTTGATGAAGCAGTTCGTTAAGGCTCTGCGTCAAGAGTCTGAGGCCTTTCAATATTTAAAATCATTTTCCCCGAAATTGTCAGAGGCTAAAATTAAAGCTGGTATTTTCATCGGTCCACAAATAAAGAAAATAATGGCCAGTGAACAATTCCTACAGCTCCTCAGTACCCACGAAAAACAAGCGTGGCTTAACCTTAAAGCAGTGATGGCTTTCTTGGTAACAGAAAGGCAGAGAATTACACGGAGCTTATTACTGATATGCTTCACAACTTCCAAGTTATGGGTTGCAGAATGTCTTTGAAAGTCCACATGCTACATGCTCATTTGGATAAATTTAAAAACTTAGGTGCATATTCAGAAGAGCAAGGGAAACGTTTCCACCAAGATGTAATGAACTTTGAAAAGCGTTATCAAGGACAATATAATGAAAACATGATGGGTGACTACATTTGGGGCCTCATACAAGAAAGTTCCAACTTACACAGAAGAAATACCAAATCTGTTCATTTTTAAAGTCTTTTTTATATTATGTTTTGTATTGTGGGTTTATTTATGCCGTCTTGTATAATTAAAGTCAGTAAAAATATGTGAGTTGAGAACTGTTTTCCTTTTACGTATAATTTAAATTAAAAAATAGAGCTTTTTCATAAAAATTAAAATTTCGTCTTAGTAACTACAAAAGCAAACTTTATTAGATAAAAATATTTTTTCATTAATTAGTTAGGCATAAGTAATCAAAATCAAAGGTACAGAACTCAGACTCAAAATTCGTGTTGACCCGTGTTATCGAAGCAACGTATATTTTCATGTCTAGACGTAAAATCTGCTTATCATTGCATTCAAATCGAAAACGATAGCAAACAGTATACCGCATTTATCACCCCTGATGGTCATTTCCAATATAAACGTATGAGTTTCGGCTTAGTTAACGCGCCATCAGTGTTTCAAAGGGCCATGGATGAAATACTTGGACCCTTACGTTTTGATTGTGCTACCGCTTATTTAGATGATATTCTCATATACTCTGAAAATAGTGACGATGCATTAGATAACTTGCAAAAGGTCTTAAAGAGAATTAGTGATGCAAACATGACTCTAAGACTTGACAAATGTTCATTTTTAGTTTCTAAAATAGAGTATTTAGGCCACGAGGTTTCGAATGGGGAAATCAGACCTTCAATGCACAAAATAAATGCAGTTAAATATTTTCCTGTCCCTCAAAACGTACAACAAGTGCGTCAATTATGTAAGGTTGGGATCAATTAAACACGTCTTGTTGTCACCAGGTTCTGATTTATTCTAATTCATAAACTTAAGTAATGCCGCAGGCTACCACACTACACCTCCCACGGCATTTAAAGAGAAAAAAAAATTACAAATATTTTTTTTCGATAACATTTGAATAATATTAATAATATCTTATAATCTAGAAGTTCCTTATTATTACTATATGGGGTTACAATTTTACTTTAAAAAGTCACATCCGCGATTTTATGTTGTTTCTTTTTCGTTTTCTTAATTACATATTTTCATTTCAGGCGCGCCCATAGGCCTTTATTTATTTTATTTTATTTCATTTTATTCATTTATTATATTTATATTATTATTTATTTTTATTTGATTAGGTGGCCCGTACCATTCCCAATATTTTTTATTTTATTTATTTGGTTAACCACTTTTTTATTTATTTATTAGTAACCTTTGTGCACAATCTTTCACGCAGACGAACTCGCGTACAGCATGATCAAGAAATGTGACGGTACCTTTTTTTTTATATTCTCTTTAAAAATATTAAATAACCATAGCATTCCTTTTTCCATCATCTTACAATGAAGCATATCGATATATTAGAATAACTAACGTTAGGGCCCAAAACATAGCTAAGCTAATATCCGATAGCCAATTTCATACACTCATACAGATAACTAGCGAATTTAATCGACGTAGTTAATAATTCCTTACATTAATATTCACACACCTTATCTAACATTTAAAAACTTTCTTTGTCCATACTCTTAAAAACCATTCTTTCCTCAGACCTATTAAAAATTTTCCTTTTTATAACCATACCACAACTTACTTCCTCTTTGCATTAGAGCATTTCCATAGCTCTATTTTTTATTTTATTTAGGACTGCAGTATCATATACCTTACATTGGCGTCTCGCGCACAATACAATAAGTAATACAACCAGCATCTATATATTTGCACTTGTAGTAGCACTTAGCTACATTTTATTTGGATGAATTCTCATAAGCAACATTCTATATGTAACCAAGGAAATTTAACTTGTCCACGATTATTCGTCGGTTGATCTATCCGACTACAAATAGCCAAGCTAAACTTCAAAGGCACATTTTCCAAAACAACAACTCATATCATACCATGTACATCATACCATCTACAATCGTACCACTCTCACAGAATAACGTAAATATACGCCATCACTCTACCATGCCTTACAATCTCCATTCTATAATATAATTTAATATATATTAATAAATCTTTAATTTTTGTTATGTCCTTTTATATCCGACATAATATATTTCCTTCAATGTAATAATATTGACAACATTTAGTTTTTATTCCATTATCGTTTTTTTTTTCATTATCCGTGTTTTTTTATATACTTAGTCCCTTAAAATTAACTATTCACTATTTAATTATTTTAAGTAAAATTAAATGCAAAAAAATATTTTTTTCAATTCCAACACTAAAGCCATATAATAAAAAAATATCAAAACACATAAATGTAAAAATAATGGCAAAGGCAAGCCACGAGACAACAATGGTATCTAGAAAATAATTGCATCATTTTAATATGAATCTTCAATATCATATTAGTTTACAAATTCCACGCCTTATTCGTAAAACTTCGCGTCAACGTTTTTATGAAATTTAAGCTGCACCATGTATGGGAAGCAAGACTCACATCTCGAAGAATATGTAAATATGAACCGTGCTCGAATTATTACCTAATTACGAGAATTCACGTGAATTATGAGTATTTTATTATTTATTGTTTAATTTTTACTAAATATTAGATATTGAAATGTTACTTTATATAGGTTTCATTTAGTCTATATATTTTTATGACAATATATTTATTCTGAAACCCTTTTTTTTATACTTCTTTGAAAAGAATAATATTCGTATATTTTTATTCTTCAAAAAACTAAAAAAATATTCGTATTACCAGTTTCTTTTTTTTTAAGTTAAGATCATAATTATATCAAAAGTACTTTGTTTCTCGATTTTTTTTAAAAGAAGAAATACAAATAAAATATATGAATTAACTCAATTAAAAATTAAAAAAATAACTCAATTAATGGAAAATTAAACAATGAATATAATGAACTACGCTCTGCTACCAGAAAATGTATATAGTATATAGTGAACTACGCTCTGCTACCAGAAATGTATATTGAATAGTGGAGGGTAGGGTGTGCCGCATTTGTGGAAGCGTGCTGAGGGGGAGGTTATTTATTAATTATTTACCTTATAGTCGGTCTTAGGATAATAGAAATTGTACAGTACCTTATCTTCATGATTCATAACACAAACACTGATTGTTCCCGGCCGCCATGGAATGTTTCACTTGAGTCTTCTTCACTAGGGGTTACTTGCACTATTATCTTTTGTAGGTTTGTCTTTGTCAGGTTCAATATCAAGAGGGAATACACAAAAGGGAAATCAAATAAGGCTGAGGGAAAATCACACCGCTAATTAATATATCGATTCAGGAAGGACGTGCGCTCGCGTCGGCCGTCTCACGTGCCCCCTTTTACTACTTCTCGACAACTACTACTGGGACCGCTCGCGCGGGGTGTTCGCACACGACTCTAAACTAGTCGGGGTTGCCATATATGAAAAATAACTCAATTAATGGAAAATTAAACAATTGATCGATAATTTAAAACGGATCTACTTTATCAGTAAAAAAAATTAAGTACAAAAATTATGAATATTAAAATGACATACCCAAAATTTCAGCATGTTGGCTGCTTCAAGTGCTTCGTATGGCCTTACATATAAAACTAACAACCTTATAAAGTCATATAGAAAATACAATTGCATTATATTGAAATAGTATTATTATAATATGTTTTTTTATGAGTAAACTCGAATACAACATAAGGTGACAAAAAAAATGTCTTTTTCAATTAAAACAATTTACCATATGAGACATTTTGACTCATAACAAAGAAAATATTTTGGTATACGAACATTATATCATAAAATTATAAATACATTGATTATAAACCTATAGTGTCTATCCAAATAATAAAAAGTATAACAATTTAGTTAATTAACTATTAATCGAAATTAGATATACTATGTTACATAGATATTAGTGAATAATATTCACTAATCTTGATCTTTTGTATTCCAAAGAAACATTCTCTTTTCTCGAAAAATATTAATTAATGTTCTGCTCAATTTTTGACAATTAGATACTGTATATAGTATATAATGAATATAATGAACTGCGTTCTGCTACCAAAAAATATATATTGAATAGTGGGTAGGGGTCAGCAATTGTGGAAGCGTGCTGAAGTGGAGGTTATTTATTAATTATTTACTTTATAGTCGGTTTTAGGATAATAGAAATTGTACAGTACCTTATCTTCATGATTCACAACACAAACAACGATTGTTCCCGGCCGCCGTGGTATATTTCACATTAGTCTTCTTCGCTAGGGGTTACTTTCACTATTATCTTTTGTAGGTTTGTCTTTGTCAGGTTCAATATCAAGAGGGAATACACAAATGGGAAATCAAATAAGGCTGAGGGAAAAATCACACCGCTAATTAATATTAGATTCAGGAAGGACGTGCGCTCGCGTCGGCCGTGACACGTGCCACTTTTACTACCACTCGACAACTACTATTAACTACTACTGACCGCTCGCGCGGGGGTCATCGCAGGGGGCGGCACAAATAGGAATAAACATAGCCCCCGCCCTAAACATCTAATGTTTACGAGAAAATGGGAAAAACTAACTAATAGGTAGACGAACTAATTTGGTTAAGGCTCTCTTTAGGATACCTGTCGATGTCTTAACATCGACCACACGCACAACGCTATCTTACCAGGATAAATTTGGGAAATGCGACCACGTCGCCACTGTAAAGGGGGTAAATTATCATCTTTGATGAGGACTAGCTCACCTACTGTTGGAGGATTCACTGGATCAGTCCACTTCTGCCTAGTCTGCAGAGTGTATAGGTACTCTAACTGCCACCGCGACCAAAATGTTGAGTTATCTGTTGCACTACTTGAAAACGGGTTAAACGATTAATTTTTACATTGTTATAGGGATACTCCGGCAAAGCACTAAGAGGTTGGCCAATCAAAAAATGACCAGGCGTCAAACTTCTAGATCGTTAGGGTCATTAGATAAGGGACATAACGGCCGGGAATTTAATACCGCTTCAATTTTAGCAAAAATTGTAGTTAATTCCTCGAATGTTAAAGGAGTTTCATAAACGACCACCGACTCTGATGATTCCTTCTTTGTCAAGAAAGAGTGAGAGTCGTCTTAGGGAAGACCGCAAGGAAACGCTACGCGCTAACGCGATAAGGATACAGATAGCTCAACGGGTAAGTTTCGGGTTTTATTTATAAATCTCACCATCGTTATCTAAGGGGTAGCAATCATGGGTTAAGGGGTCTCTTCAACCTTCCAGAATTTCTCGATGAGACGGGTAAGGATATTCCAGTCATAGGGGGCTCCAATTCACCATAATCGGCAGCGACTGGACCACAAACAATATAACCAAAAATTGTAGATAAAGCAGTAAGGCCGTTAAAGTTAAATATTTTATCTTGTAATAAAAGCGCGCCGAACACGTCAGCACCCAATAGTATATCTATCGGGCCATGCTTATTATAGGTAGGGTCAGCAAGGGAAAATCACTATTAGGAAAAAACACAGACTCAGGGAACTCAAACTCAGGATGCGTACCGGCAATCACATCTATAACCATAGCAGAGGTTGACACCTCAGGGAAGGAATTATACAAAGGTTTAAAACACAGGGAAATAGAACCACGGGAAACCACTAAAGGAATATTACCTATGCCACGTACAGGGGCACAGGAGGGAGAGATGGTCAAATTGAGGTAATTAACAACAAGATCGGTTGTAATGAGACAACCCTGGGCACCGGTATCACATAAGGCACGCGCTTCAATAAAATAGCCACTAGCAGTTTTAACGTGTAATTTAACAGTAGGCAATAATATAAGGGAATTGGGTGAGATATTAAGGCAAGGGGAAGGGGGAGTAATACAAGTATCTAGCTATGTGGGTCTATCTTCTCTATTATAGGAATTATCACGATATCTTATAATATTTTCAACCTGTCTATTATTTTCAACCTGTCTAGGTTGGGGCGGAGCATTTTCTCTGGGGGGAGAAGCTCTCTGGGAATGTCGTTGGGGGGAGCGCTGGAGTTGCGAAGGGGAATATTTCTTATGCTGGCCCCCGCCCATATGGGGACCGCGGGTAGAAGAAGGACAGGTACGCGGATAATTGCGTTTATTAAATTTGGAATTACAATTATAATTGCGATTGGATGAGGTGGGATACATTGGGTTACGGGAATCATTAAAACATAGCATAGTGTGATGGGATGAGCGACCGCAGGTTGAACATTTGTAGTCCCGCTTGCACATAAGAATTGAATGTTTGTCCAAACACCTATAACATAACCGGGAATGTTTTACAAATCCGATCTATCTCTAGGATTCATAGCTCTAAATTCGGGACATTCACGGAGGTAATGGGAAGAGGAAGCACACAGGTAACATTTTTTACTATTATTTATTACAGGTAACATTTTTTGTCTATTGTTTAATATAGGGGAGGGAGGAGCCGCAAAGTAAGTATGTTTAGGTACAGTACCTTTAAATTTCGTCAGGTTAGAATCTACAAGGGAGGTGTTGCCAACGTTGTCATGGTGACGACATTCGTCTTCCAAAAAGGTAATAAGATTTTTAAAGGTAGGTAATTCATTAGCGTCACCGCCATAACAACGCTCAAAACGGGATTTCAAATCAGAGGGAAGCTTAGTCAAACATATATGTACTAACATGTAAGACCAATAGGATACGGGTAAATCTAAGCGCTCTAAACAGCGATAGGCAGTTAACAAAGGGTTCAAAAAGGCCGCGCGCAAACCTGTAAATTTATTCGAAATCTCCGGCAGGGTAAGTATCTGGGTTATGTAGGTATCAGCAAGAACCCGTGTATTGTGATATCGCTGTTTCAACAACTCACGAGCAACTTCATAGTTGCCTTCTTCAATTTTTAAATGTAGCAACAACCGCTTAGGTTCATCTGCTAAGGATCCAACTAAGTACTGCAATTTCATTGTGGAGGTCAAATGGTGTTGGGAATCTACTACACTGTCAAACTGGTCAATAAAACTTATCCAGGAGTCAGGACGTCCATCAAACTTAGGGATAGGTAAATCAGGTAATCTATTATAAGGAGTTCGCTCAGTAATATTTTTACTACTCATTCTTACGGGTGTACTGGCCATGACAGGATCAACTACGGGAGCAGGTGGGCACAACTCTAACTGACGCACCCGGAGGTCGTCTATTTTCTTATTTACTAAACGCACTTCTTTTTTTACATAACTAATTTCTTGGTAATCGATAGCCGGGTCTAACCCACCCAGGAGCACTGAGGACGCGTTTACAAATAAATTACAATGAGAATCTAAATCCTTGAACCTAACTAATAACCTAGGTATTTCAGATGTACCAAGAAGTTCCGAGGTATCGGTAATCCAATCGGAAACAAAGCGTATCACACCTATATTTTTTCTATATTCCGCGCTTTCCGTAAATAAGGAACATTTTACTGTTTCATCATGAGTAGCCATTTTAAATTATCAAGTAAACTAATAACTGAACTAAAATATTAAAAAATTAATAAACGCGTAATAAACAATGAACCCACTACCAACGGGCGTAATCAGAAATTAAGTAACAAATAACTCAACTAAAATATTAAAAAAAATAATAAACTCGTAATAAACAATGAACCAACTACCAACGGGCGAAATCAGAAATCAAGTAAACAAATAACTCAACTAAAATATTAAAAAAATAATAAACTCGTAATAAACAATGAATCCACAACATCTGGCGAGATAAGAAACCAGTTACGCGTCGAGTCGGCAATCTACTATATCGCAATATAATAAAATACTATGATATATAATATGACTACAATTAAGGCTTAAACTTCATTTAAATAAAAATAAAAGGAAAAAGGGTAACAATAAAAGTGTAGGGATAATATTTTAAAGTAAGTTAGTTTTTTAAGGAAATTATATTAAAATATTTTAACTAACTTCAATTATAATTTAAAACGGGATAGGTAATAACGTATAGGCGTAATATTATAAAATATATGTAACCATATTATGTGGTATTTATTATATTTTATATTTAATATATAAAATTATATTCAATATTTATTTATATATTTTACACATTATACATTCACCCTACACAATTATATATTCAATATTATATGTATAAAAATTTCATATAATATTATTTATAATAAAATATAATTCACGAGCATACTCGAATGAAACGCGTAGTATGCGGCAAGGCGAGCGCGCGATGATATGATTCTACCCACGACTGCGTTATATTTTAAACAACTCGATGCGAACACGTTTTAAAAGGTTAGGAAATCAAATTATATTGTAATTATGCGTTAGGTACCAAATTAAGAGCCAAAATACCAAAACGGGAAAATAACACTGTAATGAAAGGGACTCAGGGGCATGAACTACGCTATAATCAGGGGGACTCAGAGAGATTAAACCACGCTATAATTAAGGGGGCCCAGAGGGATGAAAACTACGCTATAATTAAGGGGGCCCAGAGGGATGAAAACTACGCTCTGCTACCAGAAAATGTATATAGTATATAGTGAATATAATGAACTGCGTTCTGCTACCAAAAAATATATATTGAATAGTGGGTAGGGGTCAGCAATTGTGGAAGCGTGCTGAAGTGGAGGTTATTTATTAATTATTTACTTTATAGTCGGTTTTAGGATAATAGAAATTGTACAGTACCTTATCTTCATAATTCACAACACAAACACTGATTGTTCCCGGCCGCCGTGGTATATTTCACATTAGTCTTCTTCGCTAGGGGTTACTTTCACTATTATCTTTTGTAGGTTTGTCTTTGTCAGGTTCAATATCAAGAGGGAATACACAAAAGGGAAATCAAATAAGGCTGAGGGAAAATCACACCGCTAATTAATATTAGATTCAGGAAGGACGTGCGCTCGCGTCGGCCGTCTCACGTGCCACTCTTACTACAACTCGACAACTACTATTAACTACTACTGACCGCTCGCGCGGGGGTCATCGCAGGGGGCGGCGCAAATATGAATAAACAGATACATTTATTAAATATATCGATTATACAATTATCACACCAATAATTTTATCATTTAAAATCATCATAGAGAACAATCTCGCATTTAATTATATTGCAATATTATTCTAAATATACACATAATAATAAAAATGAAATTGAAAGAAGAATTGGTATATCATAAAATGTTTTTTTTATCGGACATTTGATTACAGTTTTAGAGTCTGTCTCTACATTAGCAAAGTCAAAAGTAGATTTATTTCTTTGTTTTTTTAAAAAAAAAGAATTGCATTGTTACTTTATAAATTTAGCAAGACTGGTTTATTAATTATATTTAATAAAAAAAAATATCACAACAATATTTATTCCTAGCTATTATAATTAAAATTTAATTTTGTGTCGTGGTCAAGTAAAAGTTTTACTTACCTCTCTACATCACAATTAATTTTATTATTATTTTAATATTTCATTATTTATTTATTTTTTTGATAACATTAGTGTCCTTAATAATTTTTTTTAATCTTCTTCATAAAACGAAATTTACTCACACACATTTTCATTACTACGAAACTGGCCACTCGGTGTAGTTTTTCTTTTTCTTCATTATTTCATTTACTTCACATTTGAAAAATGTACACGGCGTTTTTCTTGGATAACTTGCTTGTAGAATATGCTTTTGCCTGATGCGATGTTTTTTAAATTCAATCAATTCCATCATTCTTCATCTAGGAATATCTTCAATAGATCAATAACATTTTTTTATCTGCTTTCCATTTCTTTTTATTTATCTTTTTTTTTCTTTTCCTTCTTTGTGTCTTCCTGGGCTGCCTTTTTTTATAAATTTTAAAAAATTATTCATTTTCAGTTATTTTCTTCTTGTTACGTTTTAATTCTTCCGTTTTACGTTTTATATTTTTATTTCATTTTTATTTCCTTTCCCATTTTTTTTCATTTAATAATATTTTTTATTCGGTGGCCAGCCGGTGCACGCGTCGCAGGCTAGCGCGCGCACACCGACTGGCAGGGTCGCCATGTAAGGTTTGGATCAATTCAACTCGTCTTGTTGTCTCCTGGTTCTGATTTATTCTAATTCATACACTTAAGTAATCCCGCAGGCTACCACACTACAATTAATGGGGCTCGCTAATTATTTCAGAAAATACGTTTATAGTTTCGCTTCATTAGCACGGCCCTTAACTATAACTAAAAAGAATCAACCCTGGATCTGGGGAGACGAACAGTTGCAAACTTTTAATAAAATTAAGTGTGCACTTATTAGTCGACCTATTTTAGCTCTATTTAATCCAGAATACGAAACTCAAATTCATACTGACGCGTCAAAAATTGGGCTAGGTGGAATATTACTGCAAAAACAATCTTGTGGTGCTTGGAAACCAATAGCATATGCAAGTAGGCAGACTACTCCGGCTGAAGAAAAGTATCATAGTTTTGATCTTGAAACGTTAGCAGTTGTAATGAGTTTAAATAAATTTAGAGTATATGTTACGGGAATTAAATTCATTATTGTAACTGACTGTACCGCGTTAAGATGGACCTGGTCTAAATGTGATTTGTCTCCTCGTATTGCTAGGTGGTGGTTAGAAGTACAAAATTTGATTTTGACGTTGATATCGCCCGGGCAATTCAATGGCTCATGTTGATGCATTAAGCCGTAATCCGATCTGTGTTATGAGAATTGTTGAAAAAGACCTTAATAGAATCCCTTCAGTTACAAGATAATTCAATTCAGGCTATTTTAAATCAAGTAAACGATGAAATATCAAAAGGCAACTTAAAGGGACTTGCAAAAGATTATCTAGTTGAGAAGAATATTTTATTTCGAGTAGTAGATAATGATAAGAAAGTAGTAGTACCGCGAAATTTACGTTGGTCTCTCTCGTACAGAATTTTCATGACAAAAATGGTCACATTAATTATTCTAAAACTTACGACGCCATAAATGTAAATACTGGTTTAGTAGTATGCGACGATTTATTCAAAATATGTTTCTAACTGCATTTCGTGTCAATACGCAAAAAGACCCTACTAGTCGCCGTGTTGGGCTTCTTCATCCGATTGAAAAAATGAATGTACCTTTTCATACTGTTCACGTAGACCACTTAGGTCCATTTTGTAAAAGCCCATCAGGTAAAATGCACATATTAGTTATTATAGATTCTTCACACGATTTATTTGGTTAGAAGCCGTACGTGATACTAGTTGCAAATACGTGCTACAAACATTTGACTACTTGATAAACAACTTTTGGTGTCCCTAGGGCGAATCATTAGCGACCGCGGAAAAAGTTTCAATTGTAACGAATTTAAGCAGTATTGTGTACAAAGACAGATTAAACATGTAATGACTGCTGTTGCTAGTCCTCGTGCCAACGGTCAAGTCGAGAGGTTTAATAGATCCATCTTAGACGCGCTAATCGCGTATGGTGGTGATAACCAAAATGACTGGGAAAAATATTTACCGAAAGTACAGCTAGGATTAATTCTAATATTAGCAACAGTACTGGTAAATTTCCACTTGAATTGCTATATGGATTTTGTCCTAGAATAATTGGTAATCTTGTAGCTCCATCAATTGTTAATAATTTAGATCATTTAAGGGCTGAGGCTTTATCACGTTCTGCTTCTGTAGCAATTCCAATGAAACAAAAATTTGATAAAAAGCGACAAATTGCTGAAGCGTTTAAAGTCGGTGATCAAGTTCTCGCTGAAAGGAGAGTGATACGGAAGGGTTTACGTAGCGGGAAACTTATGCCACGATTTGACGGGCCCTTTACCATTATTAAAGTATTGCCTCATGATCGTTGATCGATATCATTGAGAGTAAGCATGGTAGAGGTAGACCTTATAAAAACGTGATGGCTAGAAGAGATAAATTAAATTGTTTCAGACTGGACATGTTTCTTCCGAATCTGAATAACACTGCATATTATCTTGTTCGTTATATGATTCTTGATTTCATTGCACTTATACACACTTCTGTAATGTGCTTTGTAATATGTGTAAATACTATATTATATAATGTATTGTATAAATGTTGTATTACATTGCAGCGAATGTAACGCTGCTCATTTGTGTTACAATGAGTGTATCTCAAGTGTGTGTCAAGATAAATCAATACTTGTATAAGTTTAAGAGAATGTATCGCTGGTATGTTTAAGTAAATGTATGGTTATATATTTCTGTAAATCAATAAGCTTATTGAATGAACAATTTTGATTGTTTTATTTTTAACACAAAGCCTTTCTTTTTTAAAATCAAGGCTGTTGTTAGTTGCCATTAAGACGGTGACACATTATTCGGCCATTAAAAAGGCTGTTGTTAGTTGCCATTAAGACGGTGACACATTATTCAGCCATTAAAAGGGCTGTTGTGAGTTGCCATTAAGACGGTGACATATTAATCACCCATTAAGAAGGCTGCGCTAATATACTTTAAGATTTACAGGTTTAAATGAGGTTCATAAGAACAAGCTATGCGGGACGCATAGCAAGATCAGAATGGCCGACTGTAAGGTAGATAAATGACACTAGTGGGGTCGTCGAGCTAGTATAAAAGCGTCGTAGATTAATCGAATTTTTATAAATTAATGTAAAACTCTTAATATAAATATTACTATGAATTTGTTTGTTTATAACAAATCTTTGTAAATTCAAAATAAAAACACATTTACATTAAATTTAACTATAACTAAAAGGCCAAAGTTTCAACTTTGCCCTTGTGGGCGGTATGTACGAATACCATATATAGTTCAATAGTATAATAATAGATGACGCTAGTGTATACTTAAATCACATTAATATTAAGTTCTTTAAAAGGTGTTAGGATAATCTATTGGATTAATGTGTTAATTCGCTCGGGTGATAACAGATGGCGTTACTAGTAGATTAGATCACGCTAACGTTGTGTCGACAGTAAAACTGTATATTCGGTAACAAAATTGAATAAACCAATCCTTTCGTAAAACAAGTACTGTGTATTACTCGTGTCTAATAGTGCCCCAGTAAGAAGTATAAGTGAGTGTAAAGTTCTACAGTTATTCATTAAAAATTAAAAGCTAGTGACCTAGGATTAACAATAGTAATTCGCCAATATTTTTTAACGATCACCTGACTAGTGAAAACAAGTCTACTACAGCGGGTTACAGCGAAAGTGAAGGAAAATAAATATTTGTATACATGGGTTAAGAACTGTGCTATTATGGTTCCTCGCACGGATGCTAGCCCCATTATACATATCAAATGAGAGTGATTTAAACAAAATAAAGTAAGAATTTTTTCGCTTCTGTTGATCGCTTATTATTCGATAATTTTATATCTCATTCTTTTGTGTTTTTTAATTTTATTAATAATTCTAAATGTTATACATGCTTAGGTATAACTTTAACATTTTTTTATATACAGTAATATTAAATAATTAGATTTTCTATATAATAATTTACATATGATGACGGTCCAGGTCCACGGTTGTTTTTAAAAATAATGACGTCATCAATGCTGACGTCATCTTTTTCAACCACTAATAGGTTTCTCCATAGTAATAACAAACACTTCCAAATTGTAAGCTTTTATTCCGAAAGAGACGTCTTCACTTCACAAAGTCTACAGTAGGAATGACCATGCAACTTTTTTTTTTCGAAGGGGCTTGAATGCTGTTCATCTCAATTGGTCTTGACAGCGTCACCGGGCGGGGGGGACGAAGTGTGCCTCGTCTCCAGAGAGTAAAATGAGCATTAATGGCTGCTCAGAAGAAGGTGTGTAGGGCGGCGGTTATGGACCGACTGGCCCCGCCGCGCCGAGGCGCGGTCGTGCCGTTGTGAGAGATGGGCCGCGTCGCCTGTTACGGCGGCGACGGCGAGTCTTTGGGACTGAGGAGTGTAACCTTCCGTTGTAGTTACGGTTGGCTACAGTAATTGGGTCATCGGGGTCTAGAAGAACGCTTCGAGGGCGTCGAAGTAGTTTGTGAGGATGGGGAGCGTACTTAAACGCTTCGACGATTAGGGGAAACCATGCAACAATATTTTCCTGGTATTTATAATACTACCCTCACTATGAAATTTTACAGAATGTTTATATAACTGTCAACACTTCCCTAACCTTCACTCGACTCTTATGTATCTGTCTTCTCTAATAAAGAAGTCATGATATGAGCTCTCGTGTTTTAATTAAAAGGATTATTAAATTGAACCCCTACACCTTAGAAAACATGTGTCAGGTGTATAAAAATGTTTTAGTTTAACTAGTAAATACACTAGTAAATACAACTTAAATAAAATGAAAGATAAGTAAACATGAAAAGCATGGTGTCATGTAAGAAGCCCCACGTCATCAACCCGGCGTTAGAGGTAAAGCAAATTAATAATGTGTGTTCTAATTTCATAACATGCATAGAAAACAACTAAAAACATAATTAAATGGATATATAAATACATAAGTTACTTTGAAGAACTAATAACTTAACATCATTTCGTAAATTAACATAATTTCAAGTAAGACACAAAATGGCGTCATCGGAATCAAGCGCGTCAACCTCAAAGTGTTCGCCATTATCGCAAACTATGCTACCGATGGATTTCAGTTGTAATGTAGCACAAAACTTTAGTATTTGGAGCCAACGCTTAAATATATATTTAATTGCCAATGATTTGGACAATACTAGTGACAAAGAAAGATCAGAGACATCTTATTGAACTTTATAGGAGAAAAAGGAATCGAAATATTTAATTCATTTAACGTGTCGGCTGAACTAGTAAATTCATAGATATAGTAACTAAATTTAAGCAACATTTTACTCCAAAGAAAAACTTAACAATAATTAGAAACGAATTTTTTACCATAACACAAAGACCAGGACAATCCTTGCAAGATTATTTCACTGAAGTTATCAATTTAGGTCTAGCTTGCGAGTTTGACAAGTTAAGAGAAGCACTGACTGTAAGCAAAATAATTTCAGGCTTAGAACAAATCATATAATGCGTTAAAAACTAAATTAATTTCTGAAGAATATTGCATATCAACGCTAGCATATGTAACTAAATATTGGAGAGTGCTGAAGCCTCTCACCAGTATGTGGAAGGAATGACATCCCAAAGACAAGAGGAAATACTCTACACAAGTAAATTCAGTAAAAGTAATTCTAATAAAGCAGTGAAAAGTAAAAAACAGATAAAGAACTGTAAAAATTGTGGTAAAAATCATCCTCTCAATAACTGTCCGGCATTTAGAAAACAATGTTTTAAGTGTAAGAAATATAACCATTTTGCTCATAAGTGTAGAAGTCAAAATTACCAGGTTCATATAGCAGAAGAGTCTCAAATTCAAGATATACAGGATATACAATCACAGATTTAAATACAGAGTTTTCATAGGAATGTTTTCCCAGGAAATAAAATAGATCAAAAATTCATTATTAACGGTAAGGAAACTGCAATCAAGTTGGACACTGGAAGCAGGTTGTAACTAGCAGCACTGGAGCAAGTTGGAGCTAGCAATGAA